>KK116098.1:1481702-1513528 GCA_000611955.2 Stegodyphus mimosarum
GGTAGTGTCATCTTAGTGCATTTAAGTTAGAAGAATTTTTAACTGGTTCTATATCCAAGAGATTATTCATATGTAATTTTATAATTTTCTCTGGTTTACCAAAGCGTTCTTTTAAAAATTCTAAGCAAGAATCGTAATTGTGTTCGGTTAACTGAAATCCTTCAACGATTATATGCTTGTCCTATCAATAAAGATTTCGAGTGTACAAATTTTTCAATCTTGCTTAACGCTTTATTTTGATCAATGGCAGTTTGAAAACTATTAAAAATTCTAACCACTTTCCTGCATCTCCTGAAAATTTCGGAATATTTAACTTAGGCAATTTTATAACCGATGACGATAAATTTATTTCAGAAACAGGTGTGTGCAAAGAATTTGCTTCTGATGCATTTTTCACAGATAAATTTTCATTTGCATTACATTTTTTAATCTTATTTTATTTAAATTTTGCAGGCATAATTTGTTCATTATATTTATCACTTGCCGAAATATCTTTCTCAAATTCTTTAACATCCTTTAACTGAATTTCGATTTGTGAATTCAATATTTTCAACGTATTTTCTCTTTCACGAATTATTTCATCCCTTTCCTGCAATTCCTCAATGTTTGTGTTTTCGATAATTTCTGATAACAAAGTTTCTATTTTTATAACTAATTTCGTAACGCTACTGCGTTCATTCGTACGTTTCTGTTTTAATTTTTCTAAAAGTTCCATGCTTAAAATTGAGAAATCGCAATGTTGAAATTCAGTTTTTTTTTTCAAATTTTCAAAGAAAAGGTAATCACTTACCTCACAGGTAATTCATCTAAATGTTCCAGACTCTAATCTAAAGGTCCTGCTGTTGAGGCACCACTAAAAATTTTATTTCTAATCCACGAATTCTAAAGTGCAGACGAATGACTTTTATTTTACACACATCTGTTATATTACACTATTTACATGGTTCAAGATTAATTTCAAATCAAAAGATCGGAATAATTCCCCATTCGAATTAAATTCTATTAAGAGAAGTCGAGTAACCGACCGCTCACTTCAAAGTTTGTTTTTCGACTCTCTGTTGCCACTGGCAAAAGCAAAACTTTCGTTCATTTCGCGTTAGAGTTGTAACAAGGTTATTTCGAAAGCAGAGAACATGAAAAATGAGGAATGTTTACCGGAACTCGAACCTCGGATTTCTCGAATACGCGCCTCGTATGCTGACCATTACACTACGAAGGCTGAGAAGGAGGAAGAAAAACCTTATAAGTAAATAAAAAGTACGCAGTACTATAAACAACAGAAACGCAAAATGCAGTCAAATAAATACGGGTATTTACATGTATGTACTACAGTATATATCGCACTATACTAGTATAAGTTGGGAGAGATACGTTTGAGAAATACTACCCTAACCTAACAAAGTAAAGTTTATGCAATTCTTCAGTTTCTCGTTGTAATTTTACATCACAAGTAAGGTTATTTCTGAAATGGTTTAATAATCTACAGCTTTTCGTCGTTCTGCTTCTGACTCATATCATCTATGACCGAAACCCATGCAGAATATTCAAAAAATTAATACATGTTTTATAACTTTAAGTACTAATCCTAGAGCTGTGTTACAAAGTCTCTCAAGATGGAGAATATTCTGAAAGCAGTTTTAGCACTAGGTTTCTCAGTTTTAGCTCTTTTAGTTTTGCCTAACGGTAATGATGCTTTTGTGGAGAACTTTCTAAGAGCAATTGGCTAGTGTCTAAACTACACACGAGGAAAATCTCGAAAAGAAACCTTACAGCCAGCCCGTTTGCCGGGATTCGAGCCCAGTTCGACAACTGTTCAATGCCTTTATCTCTCAACCGATGGTGGCTCACAAATTTAATAATAAATATTGTTTTAGCCAATAAACAACTAGTCATTTCTAAAACGAGGAAAGTTTTTGTAGTTACCGCTTGGACTGAATCAAAATTCTTGAATTTGAAGTTTACGTTGGCAATAGGCTCTGAATGCTAAACCATCTAGCAGCGTCAGGAAAAAAAATCATTAGTTTCATGAAAATATAAAAATTCAGGTGCTGTAGATAAAGACCGAACTACTACAATATGAACGCTGTCAGTATTCTGTTTACAGGGTGATATCCAGGGTGATGAATAAATGCATTAAATCACGAAAATTAAATACGAATAAATATCATTAGAAGAGAAGAAAGTAAGCTATAAATGGAGTTAGGAAAACAATGCTTAGCAGATAATTTAAATAATGTTGCTGAACTTAAACTCGCGTAAAAAATGGGCTAGAATCTTTTAGTTTGTATTGTACAATATTAATTAATATATTCCGAATTATGAACAATTTAATTGCATACAGCTTTAAATAAAAACAACACGCAAATACCATAACACTATCTGTTATCAGCTTTGTTATCCCGCACCATTTTTTTTCTCCTTTTGCACTTTCTCATAGAGAACTTTGTTTTAGACTGGTAATCGTAATTTTTTCATTGTTCCGCAATAAACAAAATTAACCTTTTTTTAGACTGGGCACAATTACTCCGCATCTTGGTTAATGGGCTATTGATTGTACTGCACGTAAACAAACTAGAATGAAACAAACAATATCAATGCAGTACGGTATTCTTTTATAACTACATTCGTTTGTAATGCAATAAACATAGTTAAATCTCCTTTATATAAATTCCTAAAGTCTTCATATGATACCTACCTTAATATTTTGGTCTCCATGTATGAAATCTAAAATTTTTACTGTATATTTTACTGTATATTTTAAATTTTTAGTGATTAGTTTTTTTCGAGGTATCTGATTGCAGTCTGAATCTACAGGTTGCAGTTATTTTATTTTGAATTTGCTTTGATACAAGATTTTGATTTTATTTTGTGTAATACTAATAATATTGTCAGAAACTTAGCTGTAACTTAACAATTACAGCCAAGCTTCTAATAATCTATTTACAGGGTTGTAATTTAACTCAACACTTAGTCGTACTGAGTTAAAATGAAACTTAAAAAGGATCTATTTTGAAAAAGCAAACTTCTAGCAATGCTGAATCTTTTCTTTTTCAGTGCTTCAATTATCGTCAGTTTTTGATTCCTTTTTCTATTACCTGGACGATGGTTCTGAAGAAAATTGAAGAATTCTAAAACTTTACACCAGCTCTTAATACGCAGAGAAATTCAAACCAAAGTATAATGCATCTAGCATAATCATAATTTAACTTTATATTTTATTTACAAGCAAAACAAGTACATGTTATTTGCAGAAAATATGATATTCACAAATAAGACGTTTATAACAGCACAGTCATTTTCATCAGAATATGGTTCTCAGAAATAAAAACTGAACAAATTTACATTCATCAATTTTGATTAAAAGAAAGTTTACCAATTCAACATCACCAATTCATGCTTCGTTAAATAATAAAAAAAAAAGAACAGAAAAAAAAGGTTTTACTGTTGAAAAGATTTTAAAAAAAGGGGGGAAGAAACTTCCTTTCAAGAGCACGGAGTCTGGAGGGGGGAGGAAATATTCGACCAAAGTTTTGTGGTTTCGTGCTCAAAGAAGCGATCATAAAATGCAATAATACGATAATAACATTTATTTAATTACAGGGATTACATTTTGGATACGCCCAAAATTAAACGTCTCAATTATCCGTGGTTAAACATTTATCCAGCGATTGTGTTCTCGTGTTACGATAACCGTACACCTAATAAAACTCGTGTTCAAAATTTTTTGTCTCCAACCGCAAATAACTGAATAAAAAGAAAGCTTTTTTACGTGCTGATAACAGTTTGCGTTTAATCCATTATGACCGCAAAAAAATAAAATACCGTATAGCAACGGTGATTAAAAAACTCTTTTTGAAAATAAATAGCGTGGTAAAAAAAAGTTTTTTTTTTCAAAGGAGTGCCCTTCATACAATATATTTTTTTTAATTAGTGTAATTCAATTTGCCTTATTGGAAAAACTATTGTAGAATTTCGTGTATTCGCACCTAGATATCTGAAAGTACCGTTATTAACAAATTCAAAGTTAGAAAAATGGTTTTTTAATGTATGGATGTTAATTAACTTAAAATTTTGGGGGGGGGGGATTTAAATTAGAGATGTATTGAATCCTAAATTTTCTCGAATGCGAATCCTAAAACATTTTTGAATATTTATACAAAAATAATAATAAAGGAAAACCAGTTACTTAATGTTAAACATTTTAATTGAAATAAAATTTGAAATCTGCTTTTCTTCTAACAAACAAACAAACAACAAAAAAGTTCAAGAATGCGGTTTCTAAAAGTCTACTAGCGAGCAAGCCCGCCAGATGAGCGAGATGAAACCAAAGTAAAATTTGTAAGTTTTGTGTACCCCTGAAAAGTAAATGGTATGAAAACATTTCATTTTGAAAGAAGTTCATTCTTTCAAGCAACAACCTATTCGTAAATAATTTTTTTATTGCCGAACTGCGAAACAAAAAATTTTGAAACTTTAGGTTAATACGTATGACGTCATGATTTAAATTTAATGTAATACAACAACATTTTCTCAATATTAGTAAAAGAACGTGGTAATAATATATCGTGCCAATTTTACTAACTTGAAACAAAAGGTTGCCAATAGCAGCCATTCATTCAAAATGCCGACATTAACAAACAGTTTTTGACATGCATCAGTGACGTCACATGCAATCGTATTGCTTTCTTCAACGTCAGAATATGACATTATATAATAATAATATGTTTAATGTTATTTTTATTCCATATTTTGTAAATCTTGTGAATTTTTGAGTACAAACTATATGATTTGAAAAAGAGGGATAGCAACACTTTTCGCAATAAATTAATTTTTTTCTCCAACACCTGAGATTGTTGCCACTTAGAAAAATGAGTGCGAAAATTAGTGTTTTCAGAGTTTTTAATTAATATCTCTGCTGATTAAAATCATACGAAAATGCGAACAGTCGAAATGAGTTCCCACGAATGTTTGGAATCGAGAATAATATACACTCATGGACAAAAAAATTAGCACACCAAGAAGGAGTCGTCAAAATGAAACGAAATTTTACATACGTAATAACTGCTTTGATATAAGTAAATGATAAGGAAATCAAAGAAAAAGGATAATTTATTTCAGAGAAAAAGGCAAAAGAACGGAGGAGTTAATACTCCGTTGGACCCCCTCTAGCGTGAATGCAGGATGCGATACGATCGGACATTGAGTCATACAAGTTCTGTATGATGTCTTGAGACATTTTGTTCCATATTTGCTGTAACCTTGCCTCTAGTTCGTTCAAACTCGTGGGATGCCCAACTCGTCGTCCCAAATGATCCCAGATATGCTTGATTGGAGACAAATCTGGGGATCGGGAAGGCCAAGGAAGGATAGTAACAGTGCGGAGACAGTCTTGTGACACCCCTGCCGTATGAGGCAGAGCATTTTCTTGTTGAAAAATGGCTCCTGGGAGCCGTTGCATGAGTGGTAACACATGTGGTTGCAGGATTTCATGAACATATCGCTGGGCTATCATGGTGCCACGGAACAATACTAGGGGTGACCGTGTATTGTAAGCAATGGCACCCTATACCATAACATCAACTGTGGGAGCAATGTGTCTCTGTACATCAAAGACAGGATTGAGACGTTCATCACGGGCTCTGTACACACGAACTCGATTGTCATCACTGCCGAGACTGAATCTGGATTCGTCGCTAAAGACGACCTGGTTCCACTCCGCTGCAGTCCAGTTTCCTCGTGCTCGACACCACTCCAAACGAAGGTGTCGATGGGTGGGCATCAAGGACAGCACACGTAATGGGTGCCATGATACCAATTGTCTTTCCGCCAGGCGCCTTCGTATGGTTCGAGAAGACACAGGAGCCCCTAGTGAAGGTGCTACCTGTGCCTGAATGGCGGCCGATGAAGCAGTTGGCTGTACGCGTGCATTTCTTACGATGTGGCGGTCTTCTCGACGACTGGTCTGTCGAGGGCGTGCTGAGCCTGGTGTTCGTGTACATGACATCTCTGGGGTCCACTCGTCCCAACACCTCCTCACAACACAATCAGAGCGGCCTAATTGACGAGCTACTCGCCTAGCTGACCACCCAGCTTCCATCATCCCGACGATTCTCCCCCTCTCAAACTGCGACAACTGCTCATATTGTCTTCAAACACGGCGTAATGGCATGTCTACCTCAGCTCTTCCTTTGTAAATGATTCAGCACTCTCAAACAAATCTTTGGTTTCTTGTTTTATACTCCACAGAGTACGACGTTCAACGTGCGCAATCAGGCTGCATTTCTAATCATTTGCATATCTCCCCGACATGTAACTTCATTGCAAGTTTCGTTACGATCCCGCAATTATTTCTTGGTGCGCTAATTTTTTTTGTCCATGAGTGTATTTAATGTTTGGCAAGGCTATTTTTATTTCATATTTTGTAAAACTTAGAATATTTTTATCAACAAATTCTACGATTTGAAAGCGAGCAGTGGCAACACTTCAACGAAATAAAGCAGACTGTTGCCATTCTGAAAAGTAAGAGCAAAGATTAGCATTTTCTGAGTTTAAAATT
The DNA here is from genome assembly GCA_000611955.2 of Stegodyphus mimosarum. NCBI lineage: Eukaryota > Metazoa > Arthropoda > Arachnida > Araneae > Eresidae > Stegodyphus > Stegodyphus mimosarum. Next base: position 1,488,259 of record KK116098.1, read on the forward strand.
AATATCTCCTCTAATTAAAGGCGTACGAAGAATAGAAGGATTGAAATAGCTTCCCACGAATTTCTGGAATCCGGAGAGTACTTCTCTCAAAATTCAACTCCCCACCGTTCTGGAGGAGGTAATGCCACAAACAAGTATATACAGACAGACGCGCACAGATTTTAATAGTGTAGTTGTACAATCATTAAGACGTTAGAAATGAAATTTAGAGAAAGAATTACGTATTTAAAAAAAAACTACTGAAGTTAATTTTCTTAATGTCATTTGATAAAATACTTTTGAAAAGAACTAAAATTATTTATACCTTTTCATATCTTTTAAAATTAAGGCTAGTGTAGAGGAGGTAAAATATTTCTAGATGTAAACATAGATAAATGATAAATTTCTCTACTGAAAATATGTGTGAGGTACTCTAACGCTACACACCAAATTTTTCCATGAGAAAAATTTTTCATGAATCAAATAAATGCTCCCTTTACGTTGTCATAAATACTGTGAAGTAATGTTAGTAATCTCTGTTAAAAAATTTGATGTGGGCAGCACATGACTTATATGGTCTATTAAATTGTAAGCATTTTTTTTCGATACTTCATTTGAACTTATTTCCTCGAATTTTCCTAACTTAATTAACCGATCTCTCAAGTTGAAAATGACATAAAAAATTTCAAATTTTGGAATTAAATACCTCGGCCAATTTTTGCCGTACAGGGGCCGAAGTTTTAACTTTATTTTTTTCATAATAAGTATAAAACTTTTCCAAGTATAGGAAAATGAAGAAGGCATAAGTTATATTTCATTACTTTAATTATATTTTTTAAAAATATAAATTATATTTTTTGATTTGACGCTACCGAAACATGGATATTTTAATCATTTAAAACATTTCTGCATCTAGAAGTAAATTATTACGATCAAAGATTGCAAAAATAAAGGCCGGGTAATAAATATCTTATAAGACTGACATTGCAATTAATTAGAGATTGTTACATATTCTAAAATTGAATGTTAGTGTTTAATTTTTCTGTCTATTTGAGGCAGATGCTTCATTCGCCCCACCCTTGATACATTTTAATTATAGATAAAAAAATCATTAAATTCGTAATTACAGATTTTTGCTAAAAAAATTTTAAAAAAAAATCATTAATTCAGTTTATCAAACGCATTGTCTAGCTTTGTGTACTTCATTGCATAACTGTAAATAAATAATTACATATAGCATCTTATATTTAAAAACGTCTCCTTGTGTGTATAATTCACCCTTCTCTCCCTCTCCTGAGTCTGGAACTAAAACTGAAGCTGTTTTCAATAGAGACGGTATAAAAAAATATCATTAATTTTCCATATTATAAAAACCCACTCCTTATGCATCGAAGTTGATCATTGAAGAAATATCTGCACATCTTTATTGATCTTTCAGCAAACCTTTAAAAAATTGATACTGTTACCATAATTAATAAGATTAAAACCGTAAATTTTACATCTCCATTACAAATGTCTATTTGTTATTTGCTCCATATCGTCTGCATCAAATGTTAAAATGAAAAAAATTCTTTTGGAACTCGCAGTCAAAAATGTTAATATTTATACTACGGGAATTTCATATGCTGGAAAAAAGAAAATAGTTATCATGACAATATTTTCCCCCTCAAAATGCATTTTTAAAAGTCTAATGAGTGCAAAAGTAAAATGAAAGCGAATTTAATTAATTTTACTTAAATTGTGATGTTACGTTTTTGTAAAACACCTTCAGAGTATCAAGCTTACTTATGAAGGGCCATTTTATATAGATATTCTGGATAATATATTTTTACCTAAAAAAAGGGGGAATATTTATATAGTTTCCAGCTACTTTGCATATTAATTATTTAAAACTAGAAATAAAATTTTTGTAAAGTTTTATATTTGCCCCTATTTCACAGACGTTTTCTTTGTAGAATTCTGAATGTTTACAGTTCTATTGCACTATGATGCATCATACTTATGTCAGAGTAAATATTTCTTGTTATAGAATAAAATTGTTAAAAAATGTTGTTATAAAAAACTTCTGTAGTTGGAATTTTTGACGAACTTGTTTGGTCTGTACTGTAGATTACTAATCTATGGCAGCCTCCATGTGTTAAACTGGATTCTAATGCATTAGACTTCAATATAATTTTTAACGCTAGAAATGTCCTTAACCGGAGTCTCTAAATTTTTTTACCTTCATTTGTTACGTACGTTTATGACTGCTATTTTCGATTTTTGACTGTTATGTTAGTATTCATATATCATCTAATTGCGATGGAAATCTTTGCCGCTGCACAAAACGATATTTTTAATTCATTTTTCACATGACTTTATTTTAATTTCTAGAGTGTTGCTATTCCATAGATATACTTTATTTATCCTGCAAATTTAATTTGTTTCTGATTTCTTGACAAACTGAGAAATTTTAAAGTATTTAACTCAATTTTTAATAATTAAAATTTTTATTTTGTTCTTAATTATGTATCAAACTAATATAAATTAAAATGCATTTAATTTATAACAATTTTCGGCGTACTTGCTGTTAATAAAGGGTTTTTCTAAAGACACATATTAGATACCTGATGCGTTAGTGTTATTTATTTTAATTTGCTTATATCAATTTTCAGAGGATGAAAGAATCTCATTACAAATTTGAAGTAGAAAAGTTATCTTAATTTTTTACAATAATAAAAAGAGTGTTGAAGTTTACTGTTTTATACATGTTTTGGAAAATGTGTCGTGACACAACTTCATAACAATAAAATGTTTTACGAACGCCATTCATACGCGCATAAGCCCTAAATGCGTGTAAAAAACTACGTCTACATTTCTTACATACAAGGAGAAGAAGTCTAATGGTTGGAATAGTCCATTCTTAAGTAAGGGGGTGCAGTCGGTATTTGAAGATGCAATGGAAATTCGAAGTATAGTTAACCAATTGACTATTGGATATTCTCTTAATGTAGTTTTTCAGGTAACTTACCACAACTTCTTGATCTTCTGATTATTTAACTAACTGACAATTTTTTGGCTTAGTTTTTGAGAAATCTTCCAAGAGTTAACTTATGCATAGTTTGTATAGATCTCAAACTGATATTCATTTGTTATTAATAAAATTCTTTATTTTATTTTTATAGGTTCCATTGCCACCAGCTGGGGGATAAATTTCTCTCTGTTAACCTTTAAATATAAAATTTACTCCTTTCTTTTCAATGCCACACTGTATTGGCACAATGTTCAGATGCCGTGAAAACAAGATAAATCCTCTGCTTGTGGTAAGAAAAAGTTTCTCATAAATAGGCCTTTTTATTAACTTCTTATCTTTCCATCTAATAATTATTTCATTTAATATTTTACTGTTTTCCATTCCTATGATTATAGTTCAGATTGAATGTACTGCATAAATGACGTTGACGTTTGACAATTTTCTTTAGCTCATTATTAACACTAGAGATTCTATACATGTTCATATCAAAAGTAAATAATTTCAATATTAAGTTCCCTAGCTATTGAATACCTAAATTCTAGCCCTATAAGTTGCTGGTTGGTTAAGATCGCTGAGTCTTGGAAGCTCGACCCTAGGAAAACGGGCTAATTAATTGCATGGTTGGTTTTCGTGGGTTTTCTCTACATGTAATGTGGCTATGAGCTAATTTTCCTTATAAAGTCTCTCTCCTCTTAACAAAATAATGTTAATTTGCCATATTCAAATAACCTAAAATAACCCAAATCCTAAAAATTCTGCTATCAATAGCATTTTCTTGATTTTAGAAATATCGAATCCAATAAAGGGGTTTGTTGAGAAAAGCAGAAGAAACTTTGTGTGTTGCTATCCTACATACTTGAATTTGATGTTTACTATTACCTATTATCAAAAGTATTTTTTCCTGTAGTTGGTGATCACTAATCACTAGATTATAAAATTTATGAGTATGAAACTATGGGTCAGCTAATCACAGTATCATAAAACTTTTCGAATTTTCTAAAAAAAAAAAAATTCTGTTTGATGGGATCAACCCTGTTTTCGGCTAAGAGCTGTTGTTCACCCCCTTAGTTTATCTTCAAAATTGTATAAATAAAATTGCCATTTATATATCTGAAGCATTCTTGGAAAATGATTGGAAAAATTACCTAATTCCTCTTATTTTTCCTTTTTAGTTTATCTAAAAATTATTTTAGATAAACTAAAAATTAGTTTATCTAAAAATTATTTTACTTTTTGATTTATTTTTTAGACGTAAGCTTTCCTTTTAAAATTTTTTTGTTGACTTAAGTACCTTAGTCTAGTTATCTACATTGACTTAAATATCTTAGTTTCTGACTTAAGTATATTATTATACCTGACTTACATATCTGATTACTATATACTGACTTCATTATTATTCTTAAGACTTAAGCATTATTGTTAATGATTTAAGTATCTTAGTCTAGTTATATATATATATATTTATTTATTTATGGTCTCTCTAACTTCTTTATTACTCTCGAAAAATGTATCTATAGAACATTTTCATTGCTAAATTAAAAATGTATTATATAAAGAAATAACTTTGTCAAAAAAGTTCATTATTAAGTTTTTTATGACCTTATATTCTTTCCGCGATACGTACATGTAGCACTGATTTGTTTGTTATTCATGTTGTTAATTTTTAATGTATGTAACCGTGAATCTAGTATTCCTCAAAAATTGTTTTCTTTCTCCGTAATTTCTGAATAATAAGAAGCAATTACGGTATGGTTGAATAAAGCATAGTTTGATTTGTATATACACATTGCACTATAAAGTAGCAGATCCTCACGCATTTTTGGATATTCTGTAAATCAGATGTTCCCAACCCTATGTCCGCGGGCACCATGCCGACAGCCGATCTTTTTGCCGTACCGATAGATCTTTTTGCCATGCCGACAGCCGAAGTGTGCTCGCCGCTGTGCGATCAAGATAAAAATGTTTTAGTTTTCAATAAAATTCTATGTGAAAGTTTTCTTATTTTTAATGAAACAGAAATTGCGTTCAATATAGATACCAGCACATAGCGAAATGCGACCGATCTCTTTTTGTAAGTGCATGTATCCGAATTCTATCCAACTATAAATTCACCTTAAAAAGTAAATGGTGCCCGTCGTCCAACAGATATTCTACAACGTGCTCTTAGGGACAAAATGTTTGGGGACCCCTGTTCTAAATCAATGGTATTCAAAATTTGTGGCAGTGCGACCTATACAAATGGCAAACGACCCCAAAAACAATTTTTTCGACCCCAAGCAAAGCATCGGCCCTTAATTATATACCATCAATTCAAATTTTTTACTCATCGTGCGACCCATTATTAATTTTCGAATACCCCTGCTCTAAATAAAGTATAATATTAATAAGTTACGACTTAGCGCATTCGCATTTCACGTGCACCACTAATTCCGTGTCTTTCTTCTTCCTTCTTTTTTTTTTTTTTTTTATTAGTCATGTGTTACAAAAATTAAACAAGTCAGGTTACTCTAGTCATGTGTATGTCAAACGAATTTACTTTTTATCAGTGTGTAATTAATTTATTAGGAAGGGCTCTGGGAAGGATTTCAAAGATTTTTAGCGTCAGGACTGGATCTTACAATCACAACACACAGACATGCACTAAAAAGAGATGATGGGGGGGGGGAAATTTACATAAAAAATCAGTATTTGTAGATTATATAAGAATAGTGAATCCTCGGTAAGACGACATTCAGGCTTTTCGGGATAATATCGGTTTTCTGTGTATATGGTCATGAAGAGCGATATTCGTTTATCGATATTTAATTATATTTTCAGTAATAATAATCAGATCAGAGTTGGTTCATGTTCAGGAAAATGTTTGTCACAAGACCGTTCACTGTATTTTTGAAATTTTTGTGTAATTTTGCCTTTTTACATGTTATCTCGATGGCGGAATTAAACGTCTGCAATTAAAGCTACCGCACAGAATACAGAAAAAGAGAAGTTTTCAAGAAGGCCTCCCCGAGTGCCAGCGTTCAGTTAAAGCAAGCAAACAAACATTTCCGCTCAAAGGTAGGAAAGAAAGAAAAATAAAATGAAAAAACGCTTTTTAAAACATGGAAATCGTTGACGGAAAAACAAAAAAATGGAAATCAGTTTCCGAGACTCCTCTTTGCAACGGCAGATTCGTGGGCGTCGCTTATCATCCAGCGAAATAATACTTGCGCCTTTTTTCAATCCTTCTCCTCCGTCTGCCTTTTTCCACATTAACTGCGTCCACGAAGAAAAGACAAGAGAGGGTAGGTGAGGTGGTAGGAAAAGAGCGAAGTGCACGTCCTACGCACCCTGGTCACGTGGTCGTCTAGACAGCCACTCGACCCTCTGTTTCTCTCTCGAGCAACATTATATAACATAACCCTAACGTCTGGGCCTACACTGGCTGTCTGGAGAACCAGGTACGTTGAACTCTTTTCTTTCTTAACCATTTTTTTTTCCTTTTGCTACTTTTGATTAGATGACTATTTTTTATTGTTTATTGCTTTCATTTATTTGTGTATTTATTACCCTTTTTTTATGCATTAATCTGTGCCTTTACCATACAGTCGCGACGCTGGTTTTGCTTTTAGTACTTCTGTTTATTCGCTTTTTTTTTAATGTTTTGTTTATTCTTATCTTGCGACGGCAGATAGGAAAATCAGTGTGGGTTGGAGGGCGTTATGTGGGGGAGGAGTAAATGCGCGCGGAACCGAGTTGTTACCGCGCCGTGCACGTGTGGCAGATTTGAAATTGCGCGCTAAAAATGAGCTCGTTGGAAGCCGACCGCATGTACCGAAGAGTGCTTTGTTTGATCTCCCGCCCCTTAGTCTGTGGAACTTGTACACTTGCGTAGGTAGTAACAGCAAAACATGTTTGATATAAAAGTCGTGTTCTTAACTTAAAACATTAACCTAATTCTGTACAGACTGAAATTAACTGCAGTTAAAAGTTCAGTGATTTTTCTCAAGTTCTTTATATGTCACTGCCGTTTGGCTGGGAAAAAATGCAACTATTACATCGAACAAAAATTTTTACCCTAGTCTTTATATGGAAATATAATGGAATCATTATACGGAATCATTATATGGTGTTACTCTAATGAATATATTTCTTGTGCTGCGGTTAATGAATTTAAAACTCTAAAACAATTTTTCTCAATTCCCCCCCCCTTTTTTTGAGATGCCAGTCTCTTGTTAGCCCTTTTTCTGGGCTGCCTGTCTTTCATAATCCTCGGTATAGTATTACATACTGGTACATTTAATTAGTTAGTTAATTATTTTATATTAAAATTTATTTAGTTAACTTTCATTTAGTTATGTATTGTTTTTATTTTGTTTAATTTATTTATATATTCTTTGTAAAATAATTACCAGTATAGATCATAAATAACGCAATACCATACCTCTTCAAATCTAAGCCACATTTTTTATCCTATATAAAGGGCAATAAAACAGAGTAGTCATTAGAACAATAACTTTTCCAAATTGTTAATTTAAATAAGAATATTGTTTTTGTTGATAAATCAAAGCCGATTATTAAGTAAAAATATTTGTTAAGTGTATTTTACCTTTTGATTTAATTTATTATATTCGTTTAGAATTAAAATTCCTTCACTGAATAATCGAATAAATAAGGTCTTCTGATTTCTTTGTAAAGAAACAATATGTTATACAATAATATAAGCAACGCAGAAGAGTATATATAACGTATATAGGGCTTTAATACTGACTTTCTGTTAAACTATTGTTATAATTAAATAATTTTTATGCTACTTTTCTTCAGAATTTCTGGGTAAATAGAGTACAAATAAGTATTCCAAAATCCAAACTAAAAAATTGAACTTTATATAATTCTAAGTTTTGCTGGATTTCTGGAAAAGTTCGTTTTCCGAGTTAGATAAATCGACCTCCGTTGCCTGTCAATGCCGACAAATTGTTTGGACGTTGAGTAATCCATTTTTAAAACCGTGCTACTTAATGCGGAAACTGGGTTTATGTGCAGTACATAATATTCAAAAACACCATCCATCAAATTAGTAATGCTATTCTAATGTAACAGTATTGAATTTGATTGGTCTATAATTGTAAATTTCAATTAAAAAAGTATAATACGAGTATAATTTTTGTTTAGTTTCATACAACTTATTTGCTTCCTTTCAGGTATACTTCCTCCTTCTGGAATATTAACGCAAATCTTCGATCGCGAAAAAATCGCGAGTGTAAATCCTCAGACCGCGAAAATTTCGCGAATTTTCGCTCTTTACCCTTCCGCAGGTAGTGTCTTTCCTCTCCGCTATAAAATTACTACCTTAATTATCCTACAGTCATGGAATAATAATATTATAACTTTATAGTATTACTATTTTGACAACAATATTTCAATGTTTCTGTAATGAGATGGCTCAACTTGAGAAGAATGAAAGGTTTAATCATATTAAGATCTTCTAGTAAAAGTTATAAATGACTACGTTCAGCAGTTTGTAGGCTTTGTTAAAAGCTGGCAATATTAAAATTTTTTCCTCTAAATACGATGATTAAAATTTTATTATTTAGGAGAAGAAGTGCAAATCGTGATGCTTTTCGTATATGGCACATTCAAACTGTTGAATAAATTTTGTATAACAACGAGATCTAACTACTGTTGCCTTTTTAAAACGTAAAAACCTCTTTGCCGCTATCTTGAAGCTTAAAACCTCTAGGAATAATTGAAGTGCCCCCTAAGGAGTGGTACTGCCACATTTTGATAAACACTGCTTCAATTACTTCCTTACGTAATTCGCATATCCACACTTTTGCCTTGTATGTAATAAGCTCAAACTGTAGAATGTCATTAAGTAATTTAATTACCGATGCAATTTTACCAGTGCTTCTGTAGTTACTTCATCAAGTTATTTAAAAGCAAATTGAGAGTCTTCAAGGTAAACTATATACAATAAATATATACACTAATGCGTAATTCTTCCTTGAAAATTATTTAAAAAATTTGTTCCATTCAAACAGAAATCAAAACAGGTGAATTATTATTAAAAAATATGAAAAATAATGAATTTAAATTATTTCTTGCATTTTTACTCCAGATGGTGTTTGCTAAATGCTTCAGGTAAAGACTTTGTAACGGGAAAAGTTTTGGTTTAATTGATTATGGCTAAGCACACTAGGATTATCTGCTTAAGAGGAGGGATGCTATCATGGAAAACTTTGTAAGGGAAACTGCTCGTATACACGTTACATTTGGAGAAAAACCACGAAAATGATCATACAATTAGCTCGTTGGCCTGAAATCAAACCCAGAGCGGATACCACTGTTCAGAGATTTTTACTGGTGGATTTATAATGAGGAAAAAAAGTTACAAGTTTTTGTAATATTTCAAGAATGATTAAAAAACATAAATTTCAAAATTGATTATTTTGCTTGCTATTTTAAAACAGCCAATCAAAAAGCAAGCAGATTAGCCATATTGATCAACTCATCAAATTTACTTAAAATATGTAAAATTTCCTTTTTCTTTCCCACAACAGTTTTCTTTCATTTTATTTCCTTAACCAAGCAAGAAATATAATTGCTAAAGGAACTGAAAAAATTTAGACAAAGCCTACACTTTTAGATACTGGGTTTCTAATGGATTTTGTAAATTTTTCTGAAATTTTAAATTTTACTGTGTATTTATTTATGAACTAGAAATTTTGTGTAAAAGGTTTGTTAAATGTTGACAAATGCTCCCTATTTAATTTTAAATATACGTAAAAAATTATATGTGTAACTAGGGATTAAAATACTTAATAACAGAAAGCTATTTTAAGTGAATAACTATCTGCATACGTTCTGCAACAAAGCTAAGTATTAAACTAAAAATAAGTTTCCAATATTTTATACAATCAGTAAAACTGTACGTCTTTATTCAGGAATTATTCACACGTATTAAGTAATTAAGAATGAATCAATATTTAGAAAAGCTAAACCCCAAGTTTCTCTCCCCTTGATTTCTTTTCTAGTTACTAAAAACCAGCATTTAAGAGCACTGAAATCATCTCTGGCCAGGCTTGAATTTATCTCTATACTCAAGTTAATTTTGTTATGGTAAATCCTTTTGTATAACGCATAAATAAAGTTCATACTGAATTCGTAGAATTTAAATATAATTATCTGTAGCATTTAGAATGCAAAATAATTGAATTCATTTTGTCTTTTTTGTGACGATAAATGTCTTGCAAGTTCATGACTGGATTCAATGAATATTCCAATCCTCCTTTCGCTTTCACTTAATTGCTTGAAAATTATTCTTGAAATTTTAAAAGCATTGGAGAGGGGAGGGAACACATAAAATATTTTTTTTATAAAAGTACTTTACTTTCATTTCGTTTTTTCATGATTACTTTGTATTATTAAGTATTTTGATAATTTTTTTACCGTATCAGGTGAAAAGAATAAAAAGAAAACATTTTGAAAGCAGCCATGCTCAGTGTTACAATGAAACGAAATGCATTTATTGCCGTCAATCAATAAAGTTATTAAGATTGGCTATTTTTTAGAGCTCTTAATGAACTGTGTTTGTTTTTCAGTATTCCTAAATTTTATGCTGTTAATTTCTTTTAAAAATGCTAAAACTAGCACTGATGATTATTTTTAGTAAGACAATGATTAAAACTGTTAACGCTACTTTTACACTAATCGAAAATTATGTTTTAACATTTATATATTTATGTAAATATTCATCTTAAATCCCACAACAGTTTCAATTAGTTTAGTAAGCTCTTAACTGAACATAAATTTGAGAACGCATAAAATTTGCCATTTTTAACATTCTTTAACTATTCGACAATGCAATTAATAATAAAAAATTAATTTTAGCATACTTTTCTTACGCTGCACGCATTACATTTGCAGAACATGTTTGAGATCATTACCATAATCTTTAATTCACATTTTCTTTCTTCCTCCCCTCCGTGAATGCTATATTTAACTCAGACATTTACCTTTATAACTTCTTTCTAATACAAAAGTTACATCGAATTCTAATTTACATTTTGATATAATTATTTTTAAATATTTTGTAGACAAAGATATGAAATTTTTTTTAGATCTGGATTATCTTTCATATATAGTTTTCATATACTGTTTTATATTGCAATTTTATGTGTGTCAATTTTTTGTACTATTAATACATCTAATAATTTTTTTTTATTAATTTGCGAACAATATTTTACAAAGAACATCAGCTACGTTAGTTAAGTTACATCGCCACAAGCAGTGCTTGATATTGTCAAAAGTGAGTTTGTGTTCAAGTTCTGTTTTAATAAAAAGGCTGTTTTAAACCTTTTCAACACTGCATTTTTATTTCAGCACAGCGATAATTCAAGTCTGTTAGAAGTTTCATGCTAGTTTATGCTAACAAAAAAGGTCAAACTCTATAATTTAAAAATTAATTCCACGTTTTTCACATAATTATTTAAACTTTTCTTTATTCAGATAATTTCTTTCTTGAAAAATAATTGATTTCAAATAACATGCTGTGCATCACATTTTATGCAAAATTTTCTTTTTCTTTGGAAAAATTCGCACTTTTAAAAATTATTTCTCTCTCTCTATATATATATATATGTGTATATAGCGGGTGTGAGACGCATCGCACAATTTTGTACTGCTTACGTCTTCTTAGACGAAAGAGGAAGCGGAAAGCAAACTTTGCGCGGCAAGCAGCAGCGCGAAAGAGGGAAAAATTGCTGCTCAGTTTTAGCAGTAGTATTTAAATACTCGTTAAAATTGTGATTGTTAAACCTTTGTTTAAATTTTGAGTTCTGCGATTGGAGGAAAGCCATCCGCAATGCAGGAAGCTTTCATAAGCAAGCAGAAACGAATTAATTTGGAAAGTCGCAGTCCAGAAAAATTGTTTTAAACAATTTAGAAAAGAAAGAAGAAATAACTAAATTAAAAGAACTGTTGGCAAATTAAAGTTAATAATTTTGACTTACATATGTTATATCTTACATACATAAAGAATGGCCTTAATAACGCAATTTTTATGCACACTAATTCCTTAATTACTTCCTTACTTACACTTCCTTAATTAAAGCACTTTGCTACTTTTAAAAGAAGGAATTAATAAAATGCTGCTGCAAAATGTAATTTACTCCCCCCAAACTGTTTTCCTCAGAAATTGGTAAAACATCGCATATTTTTTGTCCTATTATATTAATCAGTAAACTATTTGCTGCTGAAACTTTTAATAACGTTCTACGTTTCTGGTACTTTATCAAATAGATGACCGCACATAATTTTGGTTATCAAAGGCGATGTAAAATGGGGTATGAATTTTATTTTATCAAAATATCATATCTGCCTGTTATTTATGGGATTTAAATAATATTTTGGTGTAATTAATATATAAATAATATTTTCATATTGTTGGGTCATCCTGTATATGGTTCCTTTTCATTTCTTTTATTTTTCAAAATTGAAGTTAACAGAGCTCTTTTTTAATCTAAAATATACTGTCCTCCATTCTCTGCTATTTCTTAATAGTTACAAAGGGCTGATCAACGAATACTACATTAATATATCTATTAATAATTATTTAACAGAAGTAGTAAAGCAAACTATGTCGAATATATTCCTTTGTCGCTTCCATTTAGCTTTAAAAAATAATTGTTAAAATCAAACTGCAACCTTTAAAACTTACATCCGCGAAAAACACAAGATCATTCTTATAACTATTTTTATAATTAGACTACAAGTAATTATTTTTTTCCGTTTTGTAGCTACGTAACGGGCTATAGAAATAATAATTTTTAGCTCATATAGCGTGAATTACAGTGTTCGTGTCTGTCGTAATTTATTTCGTTTCTGGACTCTATACTTGCTCTGCACGTATAATCCGTAAAACTCAGACAATTTACAGAAATACTGCTTTTCTCTCCCATTCTGACTTTACTCGTAAAATAATGGATCGAATTACTTCTCATACGTTTAATTTATGCTTCATAGTCTTCATGAAACACTGATTGGATACCTGAACCGAATCTTTCAGTAGTATTAAAATGAATTGTGCATGAATAATTGTTAAAAGAGTTTTTAATTCCTTCATTCATTTGATTCTGAAAGCAAGACCGATGTTTTAAAATGATTATTTAGTAGCAGTTTTGGTTTTTTTTAATCACTGTACCATTTTCTACTGTCTTTCAAAGATAGTATATTTTTTTATCTTATTTCTAAGGCTTCATATTGCGGTATCTGGTGCCAGTCTGGTGTTAAATCTCAATTTCAAATTTAAATGTGTGTTCATCTCATAAGACTGCAATAATTTTCTTACATAATTTCGTTTATTTCAATTCCAAGTTTGTAAATTACATGCAATTTTTAACGTACCTGATTCTTTATGGGAATCTTTTGACATCACTTTCAAGATGCTGAGTGATGTCTCCCATAAGTCGTTGCTTATTTTAATGCGCTAGAAGAAACTACAAGATAAAGAATCAACTATCCAAACTATAAATTACTTACTAAATTTTCTAATAATTTGGGCGTGGTCTGTGATTTTGCGGAAATATTCATATACTGCACATGCATATTTCTTCAAACTGCATGCATTTTGCCATATTTAAACATTGAGGTATCGCGAAACATAGAAAAGTGTTTAATGTATAAACCAGTGTTTGATCAAATTAGAAATATAATGTATCCCATTTGCTTAGTTAAATTCCCATAGATTTCTTAGATTTCAACGAGCTCTATTAAATAGACTTAATTATGCTCCAAATTTTTATGTAAGATGAGGGATTATTTCGACCATTTAGTCTTGTGATTAATCTACTGCTTAGATATCAGTTATCTTGTCCATTCAAATTGTCAGTATACAAGAAGCTGCTTGCAACACTTCGAAATTGTTACAATTATTATAACTTTTGTATGTGAATAACATTTTACACTAGTTAACGAATAGTGATACTTTATTTTAACTTTTCAAGAAGCGCTAAGAATATCTGTCACGTGTTTTAGAAAGGAAATACCATATATAAATCAATACCGTAGTGAAGTTATAAGTATTGATTTAAATTACAGTCATTGATTTCCGATACGCATTTTATAATTTTCAAAATATGCACGTATTATTCATAAAGTTATTTTTAATTCTTACAACGAAACCTTAAAAAAGATTTTGAAAACCTCTATTAAAATTCTTCTCTGTTTAAAACACTTTTTTCTCCTGCAAAGAAGCGGTATCAAACATTAGTAATAGAATAAAAAATATCTTTCGAAATTTCCATTCAGTGCTCTTTCCAACGAATCTTTACTTCTAAATTACAGATAACAAAAATGTATGACATTCTTCCTGTAACCTCTGATATCTTTTGGTTTTCTTGCTTTATATTCCATTTCCTATATGGATTCCTGGAAAGAAATTGAAAGAAAAATTAACATTTGCATAGTATTAGAAGGTAACTTTTTTCTCAGTATAATTTTAACTATAAAAACTTTGATATTATAAATTTTTATGAAAATATTTAAAATTTAAAAAATCTACAGACTTGATTTTTTATGAAATATGATATCATTCAACAACAATCAAAGGAAGATGAGGTTGTCAAAAGAAACGGCTATTAAATTCGATAGCTCAGTAATTATAGCTCTCATCTGCAAACTACTCTTATTATTAAGTTAGTAAAGTATGCTTTATATCAGTACCGAGTCGACTGTACTAATATAACGTTGATTTCACGGAGCGCAAATAATGTGAAGAATTATTGCATCTCGGATTTGTATTGAGATTTTCAAGGAATGAAAATAAAATGCACCTTTTATAAAAATAAACAAATAAAAACCATATGTTTCTGCACAGTAGTGCATAATACATAACATTAATAACATCTTTAACAGAAATATTACAAATATCCATAAAAATTATAATTAAATGTCTTAATATTACAAATTAAATGTGCTATAAATTACTGTATCAGCTAGTCATTTCAAATTTTTTTTAATCTAATGGTGCACCTTTTCCCCACATAAGCATCATTAAGAACGGGTGTGCCTTAGAATCGATGGAATTATAGAATTGCAGGTATTTTCCTAATCATTAATTATTCCGAAATAATAATTTTCCCAAATTATTAATTAAAAAAGGTATATTATTGTTGTTAATAATTTAATTATTAAAAAATATTTGATAGAGGTGTTTTACGTTTGTTTCCATTCAGTTTATTTTCTTAAATTCAATTTTTTTTCTCTGTTGGCAGTAATAAAATTAAGAGGTATATAATTAAGGGACATGGTCATAAAATTAAGGGGGGAATTGAAGATATATGTGACCATGGCTTGAAATAATTTTCAGACCTGAGGGGCCCTCACATAACAATTATTCCATTTACAGCTCCTCATACTTAAGTGTTATTCCCTAAATTTACTATATATTGCAATAAAGGCTTTCTGTGTATATATCATATATACAAATTCATTGGCCAGTTTCTTTTTTTATTATTTCTGCTGTCTGTAGAGGATACCTAATATTATGCACGTTAGCGATAGCTTAAGTAGACAGAGCTTCAGATCTTATTTAAAAAATTATTTATTTTACTCTCACAATATTCAAATAGCTATCTGCAGAACTTTGATTTGTGTGTTTAGAAACTCCTCATCTATCCTTCCCAGACGGACTAAGAGCTCTTATCAAGAATTTCTATCACAAGATCGTTACGAGGTATCGAGAGGTTTTCCTTTCTTATTTTTTAGCAGTAGTTGCTAATGTAAGACAATTTTCCAGTGTATGAAAACGAAGAGCACAAACACAGAAGAAATTGCAAACATGCCAAGTGGAATCTAGAAGCACGTAAGATTTAAAATTAAGAATCAAAAGCATGTGAAAAGGAACAAAAAGCAATAAAACTCACTATAATATATATCAGTTAAATTGAAAGACAATTCAAAATGGTCAATAGTTAAGGTTTGAAATATTTCCTTAACATGATAACATGCTAGCATCTTTCAAAAATGTTTCCTGCTAAGATGGACAATTTTCAATGAGTTTTGCCTCCGTAATATCGACATCAGGTGTCGCATAGTTATGTATATGAAGAAATCCAAATCTACGGATTAAAATTGCTAAAAAAAATTCTGAAAGGGTTCAGATTTTAAATTAAGTCTAAAGGAACGTTTTTTAAAGTTTTGTGTGTTACTTTTATTTATTAAATATTATGGTCTTCGTCCTTAAATCATAAAATTCAGTTCAACAGCAATATCGCAAAATAATTTTAAAATGAGTATATCTTTAGAATTTCTGATACACAGTTCCGCGAGCTTTAGATAAAAAGGTTCCCCCCCGTAGAGTGTTGCCATTGCTCGCTTTTAAACCGTTTGAGTTTGTTCATCAAAAATTCGTTAAAGTTTTACAAAATATGAAATAGATAATAAAACAAATTCCAAATTCGGGCTTCCAGATGTGCATATTCGGGTGGAAACGTACGTTATTCAAAATTGGATGGATTGTTTTATCATATTTGAAGAAACATACATACATTTATGCAGATTCTTCATTATTTAATTTCTTTAAATATAATACAGGACTGCAATATTTTGTGCAACAGTTTGAAAAGTGATTCAGACTTTTAATGTTTCCAACGCAAAATCGCAAAACGAAAACCACAGCCCTTCAGGGACAAAGCCCCTTTGGACTAATAATCATGTCTCGACTTTAACCGGAAAACTTCAACATCATGTCTCTTGGGAAAGCAGGAATTTTCTCCAGTGAGTGTGCTCAATTCTACTCTTCGAAGGTATAGGAAATTTAAACGACCATTTTATCCCTAGTTAAAAATATAAATAACATTTTAGCTTTTATTCTAGAACCACAAAGTTTACTTTATTTTACCAAGCCTAAGATTCTTTTTCTTAGTTTAGTTGACTGTAAGCACACTAGGATTATCTACGTAAAGGAAGGGATGCCTCCGGGGAAGACTTTCGAAGGGAAATTGGCTCGTATACACGTTACGCATGAGGGAAACCACGAAAATGCCCATGCAGCCAGTCCATTCGCCTGGAATCGAACCCAAGTCGGAACTACAATCATGAGATTAATACATATGTTTTTTTCCCTTTAATTCTATGGTCTTGTTAGAAAAACGCAATGTTTGTTCTGTAACTGATTGAATACAAATTTTAATACTATTCGGTTAAGCCAGATTGTATTTAAATTTTCTAAAACTGGGTTCAGTGAAATTAATATTTTTACTAAGTCTCTTGAAACCGTAGTTAAAAACCTCTGCATTAAAATTTAGTAAAGTACAATTTAAGTAGCATATTCTTCATTCTCCAAGCGATGTAGTTGTTCAGTTATCAATTAAGTTACTCCTTTTCTTCAAAATTGCAATTCATAGTTCTTTCAATTATCTGGATTTACGAAGTTAACTTTTCATAGTCATATTGCTTAAAACTTAATCATTGTGTCGTAAGACTTCTATGTATTCATCAATGATAATATTCGTGTTCTCTGTAAATGTGACTTGGATCTAACAGTTTGAAATATATGATGTGGTACAGTGGAAATCCTTATAAATCTTATTTAGCTTCCGTTTAAATTGTGATGGCATATTATGTATGCCTGCAAGGTAATACAGTTTCAAATTCGAGCACTCGTATTGGAAGGATAAAGTTCACATTCTCAATAGTAACTGACGCTTATAAAGGAAGGGTTATATTAGGAGCTAGATATGATTTTTAATACTTTTCGGATTTTACTGTAAAATCACAGATGATACTCATGACTTATAAATAAGCAAATACCTTTTAGATACTTTAGCTACCGATGGTTAACATTGTTGCCTGTTTTCGCCTAAATTTAGGTGTTACCAGCAAAAAAGATGCTATCGGCTAAACGTATTGTCGATTAAACTTGCTGTCGACTGAAGAGACGTGTCAACTAAATGGACGTATTGGCTAAATATCCTGCCGTCTAAATAGTTAAGGGTCACGAGTCCATGAAATACTATTACGATTTTAATACTTTTATCTTAGGTAATAATAACGTTTTAAAGTTACCAATACCATTGCACTTATATTAATGATGCACTTATATTTCTAAATATAGTTGATCTCACGCATTTATTTCGTTCGTATACAAGTTTTCTGCAATGCAGAAATGTCATAAATTTAAATATTTTTTAAACATATTCGGCATAAAATTGTAACGACAAATAAAATATTAAATGATTTCATCATTGCATCCATCTTCAATTCAAGATAAAAAAACAGATTTTGATAATATTAGACATGGCGTATCTTTCATTACAGTTAAGAGCCACATTCATCACATTTAAGAGATTCTTTGAACATTTTGTTGCATGATTTCGAAAGGAATTTGTATACTTCACCTGATAAGAAACTCGGTTTTCTCTGTCAAGTACGGCTAAGTTCGCGAGCAAATATTACTTTTTTCCACGAAGGCAGATGCATGAAGACGCTGTTAGAAGTAGTTCAACATTTAATTGCAAGAGAGCACTGCAATTCTTTCTTATTTTATAGCAGCAACTTTTCGCATTCATGTGTAGATTATGCATGGTTTGAAAGAAGTTAAAAGCTGTCTTGAAATTTTTAAAGATGCAAGATAGTTGTTCTTTAGTCGATACCTTTGTACCGCAATCTGTTTGACAAAAAAGGCACAATAAATTATCCTTAAAAGATGTTTTTATGAAGTAAAATTTTATTTAAAACTCATAATTAATGTACTAAAAGTAGAAAAATCATTTATCATGTAGTTTAATGGGAACGAGAAATTAAATCATTCTGTTTACAACATTTCTCTGTTATTTTATATCACGAATAATGAAAACCTGGAGCACTATTGATAAAAGTATAGTTAACAGCCTGTGCTTTTGACGATGCAATTCGATTACTAGGTTTCACTACTAGGGCGCCCATGCATTTATTATTCATGGTATAAAATTGTAGATGAATTTTGTACAGAATTATTTAATTTCCCGTTTCCATTAAAATATTTAATAAATTATTTTTCTACTTTTAGTTCATTAATTATTTTATCAGCTTTAAAGACAAGGGTGAGGGTCGAGGACGAGACAAGGGTGAGGCAAGTTAAACACTTGCCTCAGGTAAACTGATAGGAAAGGCTTCAAATTAACTGCAAAATTTTACAAATGCATTAAACCATAAATTATTATTTTATTAACATTCAGTTTTAAAAGGTATCGAAAAGTACCTTGTTAGAATATCGTAAAAGCAATAAAAGAGCAGCTACATTCTTGAGCACTTGCCCGCTCGCATTCTTTTATTGAATCAATTAATCAAATCAAATCAATATATTAATTAATAATTAACGATTTAATATTTAAAACGAGGCAGAAAAATCATTATCTCGTTTTATATGATTTTCAGCCAGTTATTATTGCTTTATGTTTACATAAATCTTTCAAATTTATGAAAGGGATCAAATGTTATACCATTGCGATGAGTTGAAATTTAACCTCTTTAAGTAAATGAATTTAAAATTTTATGCATGGAATTTAATAGTGTAAGAAATAGAAAAGATAAATAAAGTCTTGCAATAAAAACTGTAGCTGAACATAGAAGGCTTAACCTAAAACCGATTCCTGACAAATTAGTAATCTGCAGCGGCATTTTCATGGTTTTAAAAATGTACAACATAACACGAGCCAGTTTCATTTAAAAAGTCCTCTACGACGACATCTCTCTCATGAATAAAATAACCCTCGCCTTGCTTTGCAAGAGTGAATTAAACACATAAACATAATAGAAGAATTTTCTGTCTTTTCCCCCTTTTTTATCTTTTACGAGAAATGAAAGATGTGCTTGAGAAATGTGAAAATTTAGTTTTAGAGATGAATATATCAGCAGAATATCAAGAAAACGGAAAAAGAAAATGTATTAAATCAGATTGTCAAGAATCAATTGTTATAAGATCTAATTCTTCAGAAAAATACTTTTTCATAGTAGAAATGTAAGAATATATATATTTTAACCTCACTATTAAAATGGAGATATGAAAAATTTAATGAGATAGCCTCCGATTTCCAATTTCTAAATGATGCAAAATTAATGTTATTGGATTTGTGTATACTTCAAGAGCAGTTTAGCTTTTGAATATTCAAATGATGTAAATGCCTGAGGTATTTATATAGAAATATCTAGTTTTGAAACACTCTACTTCAATAACTCTGATTGCTAAGGCAAGATCAAAATCTTTTAAAGAGGATTCAAGAACACCGTTTTGTTCAATCATATTTGAACTTAGAAACTGCATTAAGAATATTTTTAACACTGCCATTTACTGTTGTTTGGGGAAAAGAAACTCCAGAAAACTTAAAATTGATTAAAAGAGCTGTGCTATGATTTGGTGTTGTTATCTTTATTGAATATAAAAGTTTACAGATTCATTTTATCGTGTATAGGGGCGCACATTTACTTGTATGCTTAAGGTGGAAAGTTACCTACCCACGACTCTGGTTTTAAAAAAACTATTTCCTAAAAGCATTTTTAGTGTTTTTCATATTTTAATGCTTCTAGTCTCTATTAATGCTTTTAGTCATGACATTTTCTAGTCTATATTTTAATGCTTTTAGTCGTGACATGTCATGAATCAAATTATTCAATAGAAAATTTCTTTTTTCAGCAATGATTAATCAGTCGTTTGCTCAAACAATTATGTCAAATAATCGAAATCCATCTAGCATTCTTTTTTAAAAATTCAGAAATTGCGTTAAAAAATCGCCCACAGGGTTCATTTATAAGATTTTTTTCCCGCTGTACTCGATGGTGCAAAGATTAAAATTATGGACATTTTAGTTTGCTCATCAAACGTACATATGTGCGAAAAAACTCGTTTCAACATTAAATTTAAAAAAAAATCTAAATAAAATTCTGAAAAATTTGTTTCATTATGTCATCCACAATGAGAGTGTGCGTAAAATTTGAGCTCAATAGCTTATCAATAGCTTAAAAATTAATGGAAGAATTTTCCTGGTAGGATAAGACCGCGGCTAGGTTTAAAAAAATTAAGAACGTCAGTTAATTGATATTTTTGTCATTTTTGTCTTACAAAAGAACAAAAAAAATTTTTAACAATCCGTAAAATTTTCAAAACTTTGATATATTTTCAGATATTGATATTTTAAAATCATGAACGTCAAATAATAGAAAAAAGAGGATGACTTTCTAAAATTAGCAGAAAGATATTATTTTAAAATTTTTATACAGATTTCTTCATAAAACTCTTTCCTACGTTATCCGAAGGCGTAAACAATAAAATTCTGAAATTTTGAATTTGTTCGTTAAACAAGGGTATGTGCGAAAACCATTTCATTCTGAATCAAAAAATGCTAATCGGAAAAGGAATTTTTTGAAATCACTTAAACAATGTGTCTACAATATCTGAACATGATAGTTTATCAGGAAATGGTTTAAAAATCGATGATAAACATTTAATCACAGCAGCAAACACTATAAGTGACCCAAATAAAAGGTTAAAAAATTGCACAGTCACTTTTAAGTGTAATAGGATCGCCTGATATTGTAAGTATAATAAAAATTTTATTAAAATTATATATATTTTAATACAAATATAATATTTAAAATATTTGTAGACGCAGTGTGTATGTCTAAAACTTTGTAGACGCAGTGTGTATGTACATTATAATGTATACAAACAATATTAAATTAAATGGCAACCAGTATCTAAAATAACGAGGTTGAATAAGTTTCCAGAATCTGATTTTTTCGTAAAAATAAATTTCAGTTTGAAAATTTGAAGTATAATTTAAATTTAGTTACATATTACTTATTTGTGCTATTGCATTATTTCTGATACATATCTCGACTACCCAGAAAACTAAGTTTTCGAGTTTCGGAATATTTCCGAAAATGTTTCATCCTTTATCCGTTACCAACCCGCAAATTTTATTTTTTCATCCCGTGATTAAAACTGCTTCCCTGTCAAGATTTTCTTTGCAACTAGCTTTCAGTGCGTAAACATTCCATAGGATAGTTTTTCATGAATAGATTAAGAATAATCATTGAAAAAATTCCTTTTGAAAGAATGTTTCTATCGATAAAATTCAGAACTTCTTATCCAATTAATTTAATCCTTTTGTTAATTTAATCCTCCTATAGTTTCTTACTTTAAAATAGGCATTTGAAGGTCGCAGCGACTTTTCCTTCAATAACGATTGTAATGTGTGTTGTCATCCCAACAAAAAGAGGATTGTGGGATTTAAGCAAATTAGAGGATTCGACCTTTTTTCCTCAACAGTCGTTTTCATGGTCATGAGGCATGCAGGGTTAGGAGGGAGAAGAATGGTGTTGAAGTGCCTATTCTAAAGTTTTAATTATTACTTAGTATGACTTATTATAGTAGCATGCTTTAATTATTACTTGCTTTACAATGGTATATCACAAACCTAAGTTACTAATACTTGTATAACCTCAAAGTTAACTCCGGCACGATTAATAGGGAAATTTAACACAACGATCAGTATGTTATTACACAGCGAATAATTACAAACCTCCTTTAATTAACAGATGGCAGAAAGTTTACTCTTTAAATATATAAAAATTCGGTATAAAAAGTCTTGTAATAATTTTATTTTCGTGAAGTATTCGTGTTTTGGGACTTAAATCGACAATCAGCTTTTTTTCGCCTTGAAAAATGTACAAAAATTTTAAACTATTAAAAACGGTTCCTGCGACAGTTGGCCTTACACTTTCAGTTAACTAAACTTGATTAGATATAAAAAAGGAACACGCCTCTTTTTAAATAATTATGTTAAAATATGCTGCTGAAAGTCATTCAAAGCAGCCGATTGGCTATCTTAATTTTTATCACATTGTGACGAAAACTCTTGCTTTGCTTGCTTAGCCAAGGACTTGTTTCTTGGAAAGTTTTTATTTTATTTCATTTAAAACATGCGGACCGTATAACGAAGGACATGACGGGACTTTAGTTTCTATCTTTCTCTTTTCTTCCATCCCTCCCTTCCCTTATGAATTATCAGCGACAAGAGCGGCCGGGTCCACCAGTTCTCATCGCGTTGACAGACTGTTGTGATAAGGAAAAGTGGTGCCTGCAAAGAGAAATGTCTTTGAAATTCTTTCAACAAGTTTTAGATATTCCATCATACTTGAGCTCCTAGACTGTAAAAGGTCGCAATCCTTAGAGTTTTCTCTAATTTGCTCTAATTCTTATGGAACAATTTATATAATTTATTGTAACAATTTATGTAGAAATGATATTGAAATCTGATACGAAATCGTGATCTATTAAAAAGCTGAGAATATTTCTTCACATAGTGTCACAACTCAAAGCCCTGCCTCGGGTTGTTTTCTGCCCAGCACCCGCTTCGAAATTCATTAGTACTTCTACACTTGCTTACAGTACTATATTAGATGTCCTTTGAATGCAGTCTGCAGACACTAATTACAAAAAGCATAAAAGGTTTTTATAGTAACTGCGTTTTCACTGCATTAAATTATTAATTAAAATTCATTGCACAACATAGAAACAAAATAGTAAGAATTAAAAAGTTTCTTAAGAAATTTAAAGCAAGAAATCTGAGGGGGGGGGACTCCCCGATGCCTACCACAGTATATCCAGTGGCGTATTATAAAAGAACGTGATACTTGCAATTACTTGATACCGCTAGAAATATGCATTTTAAAATCACGTTTTTAGAGTACTATTCGATTGATAGTCAGTAACTTTTGTTTTTAGTAAAAAATTGACTTATATGCAACTTGGACTAGTACGTATGGAGGATCGATTGACATGATTTGGTATGATTCTTATAAAGATGGGATACTGTAATATTTGTATAATCAAGGGCATTGCAATGGTATTTGTATGATCAAATATTTATTTCAAAAGGATTTAAACGACCAGTTCTCAGACGTGTTGTTCTTATTCACTTATTTCTCAATGGCCCCGTATACTACGTTTGGGTGTGTCAGCTTCCATCACCTTAAGATGACCTTAGCACGCCTACATTGGGAACTATGGCTTATAATAATGATTTTGACAACAGATTTTTGTATTTAAATTTTTGATTTACAATTTTTAGTATGTTTCATCCGAAAGCCTTTGTAATATTCTGCAGTTATGCATCGAACTTTCCGAGATAGAAGATCCTTTCCTTAAAAAATAAAGATCATTTCTCTAAAATTGCTTTTTACAATGACACTAATAAAATTAGTTATCATTTTCTGTTGGCATTTTTTAGCAGGCGTTTTTGCTGACATTTTTGCGGGTTAAAAGCACCATCGAAAGATTTCACAGGGAAATGTCTAAATAAAATAAAGCTTGTTTTGTTTCCTTTTGTTAAATATTTTTATAATTTGGTATTTGATGCAGGGGTGTAGCTAGAGAATTCAGGATGAAGCAGACACTTTTTTCATTAAGTCAAACTTTGTCAAGTAGTACAGAGATATTATCTCGACGCAAATTTTATTTATTTATCTTTCCATACACTGTTTTGAGTTACATCCAAAAGGTAACTCAAAACTTAGCTACATCAGATCAGTGTGTATGTAGAGACAGAGGCTTCCTCACAGCTGAACATCATCTAAAACTACCGAACTCTGAAAGCGAAATAAATTCTTCAATAACATATGCTATCAAGAACAAACATCTCAGAAAAGAAATCATAAACATAATGAGCTTCCTGTACACAAGAGGAATGGAGCTAGGCAACAGAGTATAAAACACAGCAACGTCTGGCGGGTCTCCTTGTGGGCCGTATGAAGCTGGATAATTAGTGCCCTATCTTTATAATTAGTATGACTGGACAACACCCACATTTGTTCAGCACACTTCACCAAATCCATATCCAAGAGGTACTATCATCATAAACCCTGTTGGGAAACTTTCCTGCTCCTATAGGACCCATCTGGAAAATTTTTTTATCTCCATTTGATCTGGAAGAAAAAATTTTAATAAAATTTCATTCATTGTGTATATATATATATATATATATATATATTATATCAATTTGTTTTTCACGAATCAGATAAATATCTCTTAGAGACTATTCTAGTTGATCTTTCTGTATAGTCTATACATCTAATTTAGGCGGTAACCGAAAAGCTTTACGTTTGCTTAAAATCAAAATCATGATGATAAAAGACTACCTCTTCTAATGAACTTTTTTCACTATTGACCTGCTAATGTATATTATTCGTAATGTAATTCAGTTCTCCTGATGATGTTTGATTAGAGAATATACACTCCAAACTTGAATTTTGTGGTTTCGTTTT
>KK116098.1:1513589-1525149 GCA_000611955.2 Stegodyphus mimosarum
CATTTTGCGTTGATTCACTAAAAGCGTTGTTAAACTTTTCAAATTGCTGCCACCAAATATTATCGCCCTGTATTATATTTAAAGAAATTAAATAATTAAGAATCTGCATAAATGTATGTATGTGTCTCGCACTATGATAAAACAACGGTACCTACAGCAATCAATTCGTTATCCTTCTGAGAATATGGGCATCTGGAAGCCCAAATTTGAAATTTGGAATTTGTTTTATTATCGATTTCATATTTTGTAAAACTTTAACGAATTTTTGATTAATAAGCTCCAGGATTTCAAAGCGAGCAATGACAACGTTGTACAGAAAAAAAAATTATCTCCAGCGCGGGAGACTGTTTATCTGAAATTGTAAAGATATATTCATTTTAAAATTATTTTGCGATATTGTTCTTGAACTAAATTTTATGGTTTTATGAAACATGATGTTTAATAAATAAAGATAACACACAAAATGTTAAAAAAACGACCCTTTGGACGTAATTTAAAATCTGAAATCTTTCAGATCCCCCCCCCAGAAAACGAATTCGTTTTATTAGTTTTTCGTAAAAATATATAATATAATTGTGAAGTTTTTATCGATTTCTGATAAAAGTTTTGCTTTAAATGAATAAAAAAAATCTTAAAAATCTGTATATGAAACAAAAATTCCTAATTTATTTAACAGAACAGAAAATGTTGGCGGATGTTGTTCCACATGTAAAACAAAAAAACACGCAATTGAACTTGTTGTTGTAAGATCCTCTAAATCTTATGTATTGAATGTCTTCTTTTTTAATAGTAGCAAGATTCTTTTTGCTTCAGAACATTAAAAGGTAATAAAATCCAAACATAACTGAAAGAAAAAATCACAAAAGTCTCCTCTGTGATATTTTTATTTGCACACTTATATCTCTAAATGTTTTAAAACAGTTTTTTGCTAAATTTGCTTCCACAGCTTAACTCAAGTTGTATTCTCATGCCAGGAAAATATTTAAAAAATGCAATAGATGAGGTAGAAAATTTAAAACAGTTTAAATCAATTTTTTAAAATTTAGTTTTATGAGAAACACAGGAGGAAGATCAAGAGGTTACTGACCGTCGTAGTGTTCTGTTACTAGACTTCACTAGAGAAAGATCTTCAGTCGTTGTTGGTAAACAATAAAATCCACGAAGATGTAATATGATGGTAATTGATTGTCATTTTATAAATCTGTATATAAAAAAAAGTTTACGTTAGTTTAAAAAAATCACAATATTGCTGCAAACTTCTGTAAATATTTATAGTCATTTAATTGCATTTTAATTTTTACGTATTTTTGAAATATTGCGTATTATTTATTTATTTATTTATTTGTTGCTTTTAAAGTGATAAATTTTAGGTCTTATTTTGTTTGTAATTGAATTTGTAGTCATATGTTTCGTATATAAGTGTTAATTTCTTATATAGAACTGCAGATCTCTCAATTCTGAGTGCAACAAAGTTTAAATTTTAAAAATAGCTCAAACCGAACACTGAATATGGGTAAATACTCTCCTAAAAACGAGTATTTCTGGTATCAAAAGTGCAAGTGAACTGTAAAAGTTCTCTTCGGAATAACTGAAGTCTGATCATACGTGCCATGGCTTGAACCGTGTTTCATAAGGCAACAAATAAAATTAGTGATTCTACAATTTAAATAGTTACAGTTTAAATAATTTAGATCTGACAGCGTCAATTCGAATTATTAAATGTTTGTCAATGTATTTGGGTTTTCAAAGGTGACTGCCAAACGGGGTACTGCAGTTGAAAACTTGTTGGTTTCTCTCAATAACATCGGACTTAAACGCTGGATGATTCGAAACGTGTATCACAATCAGATACAATTTTAGCCGAGAGCCGATAAATCCTAAGCATTGTATTTCTAAGTGATGAACATGCAAATGGTTAGCAGAATATCAATAATTGCTTGAAAGGTTTTTGTCTGCTATGTCATCCTTTAGATAGGGGCTGTCAAAGCATAGAACAGAAATATCTGATGACATTAATAGTTTCAAAATGGAAAGATCAGTTTAAGCCTTCATATCTTATTAAATTGCTCTTCGTATGAAAGATGCCTGAACATATTTATGACAGGTTTTGCATGCATGGCTGCCTCCAGATCATTTTTGCTCTTCCATGTTAATTTTTCTAGAAGACAATGTTTTTCCCTCGGCATTAATACATCTGCATTCAAATTTACAGCTATTATAAATTTTGTTTATTTTAAAGGAAGATTTCAAAATATAGATTGAGTTTAAAAAAATTCTTCAGCAAGCTGTTGGAACCTAAGTTAGCCCTCCCTTTCTACAGTGATCAAGTGCGTTAAAACATCTCTAGTTTACAGCTGAAAACTCCCGCTCAAGATTTTGATAGAGCATTAAAGAAAAGTGCAAGAATAGTTAAAGAGGTATGGATCCCAAAATATTTCCAATATATTGGGAAATCCAATTCCTGTCATACGGTGACCTCAGCTTTCTGTACTAAAGGAAGCCACCGGCTATGGCCATAGAGTTAGGTCGGTGATATATTTTAGATAATCGCCATTTGATCACAAATTTTTGAGTAAATAAAGAGTAACGTGTCATTTAATAGATATCGGATACACAAGTAGATCCAAAAGTTTCTGGCCTCGTATATAAATAAAAATGTTTGGCAATAAATTCTTTCAGACATGAAGTGACAATATTAGCAAATTTGAACGTTCGTTAGAGAAATCTGTGCCATCTTTTTACATTGTTTAGTGAATGAAGTAGTGTGCTAGTTTTTTCTTAAATGTTTGAAAGTGAATACTGTTCTGTGATTACATTTTTGTCTGAAGAAGATTTGAATCCCCTAAAAAATAAAACAACGTTTCGGTCATGTGTACAGTGATGCATGCCCCAAGAAGACAGCAGCAAAACTGGATCTATCTAAAACAACTGTTTTGCACGTTCTGTGTGAACATCTTCACATAAACAAGATCTTTGCAAGATTGGTACCCGACTTCTTTCAATAATTCAAACACAGCAACGTGCCAGTGCCATTTAAAAAGTTGGAGTATGGGTTTTAGGAACTTGACCACCCACTTACAGCTCAGATTTAGCGCCAACTGATTATTATTTGTTCTCCAAACTTAAATTTGATCGATGACGTGAAAAGAGTTGTTAAGGAACATTATGAGAGCAAATAGATTCATATTTATTTTTCAGGGACATATAGTTGCTCATTAAGAGATGTGAAAAGTGTATCGAAATACAATGACATTATATTGAAAGGTAAACTATCTTAATTTTCTCTATTTCTTTTAGAAATATATCATTCCGTGAACGTTTCGGTTTGCCTACATAGTTTGCATCTTAATATTAGAATAAAAGGAACTGATCTTCTGTTGCGTGGAGAAATAGTTAATGTCATATTATAGAAAACTTAAAGTAATTTTATAAGAAAGCTAAAATTAGTTACTTTGAGGTAATTTTTGGAAAAAAAATAATTATTAAATATTTGAGTTTATCTGAATTGTTTTGTTATAAACATTTAAGTAGCACTTACAATTATATTAGAATTATTTCTTGGTTATCTGAATATTTAAGGCATCATGTTTGAAACAGTAGGAAAACTGCGAGTCCATAATGTGTAATTTATGTTATGTGACATGATTCTGCTTCCGTCAAATCAAAATTTTACATCCAAAACATAAAAACTAAATATTTTTTTTTACTTTCAGAATTCCTGAAGACTAGTCTTATAATCCTAGTTTCTATTTCTGTCAGTTAATTAGTAATGTTTAAAATGGCAAAAGTGAGATGTGTTACAAACTGCTTTTATCAAAACTTCTTAAGAAAAGATGGAAAAAATTTAATAATAATGAAATAACATTTTTTTTTCCTTTACTTAATGAATTCTAGATTCAAGTGTTTTCATTTTCAACTTATCTAGACTATAATGCCTAAGATTTTATAAAATAAAAGTTCTGTGGTTTAAATAAAAAAAGTCTCAGTCATTTTTATAAAATAATGTGTTATATTAAATGGAAAATAAATTAGAGAAATACGAAAAGCTCGTTAATTTTTAGAATACCATAATTAATTGACTACAGCTTCTTATTAATAAGGTGAAAGAATTTACCTTTATATATACCTACATCGCAGATGTCTTTCTGTTTTACAACAAAGTTTGTGTTTTAAAAGTTGGCAACTTAAAAGCGGACAGGAAATTGAAAGTTAGACATGAATTGCCACTACAGCAAATAATATACAACTAAGAGGGCAAGCCCGCCACATGAGCAAGCTGCTGACAAAGCAAAATTTAATATGTTGTTTGTACACCTGAAAAGCAAATGTATAAAAGCATTTCAGTATAATGAAATCAGTTATAAATATTTTAATAATAATAAACGGGGCACGTGATTCCATAAAAAAATTTAGTCTACCTCTGCTTTGAAAAGCCGGATGGCAATTTTAAACTTCTGTCTCGTACGCGCTTCGACGCAACATGCCGAACAGCAATGAAGTTCAGCGAAAAAAGCAACTTGCAGGGTGTAAAAATTACCGTTTCTCTGAGTTTTTAATTGGTATCTTGCCTTTATGTTGGCTTCTTTAAGTTGCTTTTTTATGTTAGCTTTTGTTTCAGCTGTATGTTGGCTTGACAACTTCAGCATTATCTTGATCCTGATTCATTTTTTTATTCAAGAACCTCCCTGGAGTTATTTTGTATGAATATTTTAGAACAATTGGGTATCAAATGGCCTTGTAATCAGTAAAACATGAACATTCGTCATCTTTCCTTATCTTTTACTCTACATCTTGAATAACCTACGTAAAGCATTCCGTGACTGAAAAGTGGTTGCGGCAAATAAATTTTGTAAGTAATTTTTTTGTTGCCAAACCAGAAAACGAAAATGTTTTACACTTCAGGTTAATACTTATACATATGACGTCATGATTTAAATTTCATGTAATATAATAACTTTTTCTCAATACCAATAAAAGAACTAACGTGGCAGTGACATATCTTGTCAATTATCTTGACCTGAAACAAAAAAGTTGCCAACAGTAGCTATTTATTTAAAATGCTGAAATTAACGAAACATTTTCGACATACAATGGCGTCACATGCAGTCGCGTGCTTCCTTCAAGTTCGGAATATAACCTAATATAGTAATAATATGTCTAATGTTTGGCAATGCTATTTTTATTTCATATTTTGTAGAACTTAAAAAAATATTATTAACAAACTATGATTTGAAAGCAAGTAGTGGAAACGCTGCTAAAATGTAGCATAGTTTAGAGAACGCTAGAGGTAAAAATGCTCGAAATAAAGCATTTTTACCTCTAGCGCCCGAGACTGTTGCCACTCGGAAAAATGAGTGCGAAAATTAACGTTTTAAGAGTTTTTAAATTAATATCTCGGCTGATTAAAGTCATGCGAAGATGAAAATGGTCGAAATGGCTTCCCACGAATTTATGGAATCCGGGGATACCTCTCTCGAAACTCAACTCGCACCGTTGCAGAGAAGATGATGTTAAAAGCCTACAAACAAGCAAATAAACAAAAAAGCAGACGCCCACAGATTTTGATAGCATACGATTAGATTGCGTTTTCCTGATCTGAGTGATATATTTATATTTGAAAAGTGTATGAGCACTCAACATTTAAATATTCGTTCATATTTTTTCTTGATGATTAGCGAGATATTCTTCGAAAGCTCACGTTTTTAAAAGTGTAAAACAAAAACAACCACGAAAACTTGTAAAATACGGCGTAAATAGGACTCAAAGGGGCGTTTTTTTTCATTTACATACACATAACACATTTCCAGAGCATTTGGCCTAATGTTCCTCTGGGCTAAAAAAATTTAAGAAGAGCATATCCTTAGAATTTCCGATAGATAGTCTCGCGCGCTGGAGATAAAATGTTTTTTTTTCTTACAGTGTTGCCATTGCTCGTTTTGAATTTGTTGAGTCTGTTAATCAAAAATGTTTTAAATTTTTTCAAAATATGAAACAGTTAAAAAATTCTAAAATTCAAAATATGAAACAGTTAAAAAATTCTAAATTCAAAATTCGATCGTTCGGGTGGAGGATTACGTTATTCAAAATTTTATGACTCTGATTTGTCGTTTTTCACACTGCGAGAAACATACATACTTTCATGTAGATTATTTAATTTCTTTGAATATAATACAGGGCGATAATATTTGGTGGCAACAATTTAAGAAGTGATTTACCGTTTATAGTGCAAAATGCCATTTTGAGACTTATAGCCATTTTGGGCTGGTTTGGTGTCCTTTTAGTTGGTGGAAGATTATCCAAAAGGGAAAGTCGGGGACTTTGAGCGGAAATTTCTTCCCCTCAATGTTAGCCTCCAAGTTATCGTCAAATGTGAACCAAACTAAGGAATTCGAGAATTGCTGAAGTTAAGTGGGCGTTCCTTAAGTTTCCTAAAGTGAGAGGGAAAATTTTCGGCTAAAAATCCACTATTTTCCTTTTGGGCTCAACTTCCACGAGTGAAAGTGAACATCACATTCTGAGTTACCGCCCTTTGGCGCTAAATACATCTATCAGATCTCAGACTTAAATTATTTTAGTGCTTCTGCAGCAAAGAATTTTTTTTTATAAATACATTTTTTTTTCAAATTTTCAAGTTATTTTTGTTGCAGATTAGTTACTACTTTAGCAATATTTCATTAAAAAATGTTAGTATTATCATATGTTCTGAATTCAGCGTTTAGCAAAATACCTTATCTTTTTTAGAGGTTCAGAAAATAGGCGTTAAAATAAAATCTTATTTATTAAGAAAATTTTATACTTCATTAAGCAATGACTGAATATCGTCGCTTAGTAAAATGCATTCAAATTTGTTTCTGATAATGCAGTTTAAAAGAATTTTTGTTTTCAAAACTTTTATTCAACACTTTTGATTAAAATAAATAGGCATTTTATTTTGTAAAAATTAACTTCAAAATCATTTGAAACAAAATATAAAGAAACTTTATCCACACACACACCAAAAAAAAAACTTTTTGTTTCCTTAGTGGCTGAATTTTAAACTAAGTAAACCTTAATGATATATTTAATTAAGTTTATAAAACATCGTGTTATATTTGTTTGTGTATTTATTATCGATGCAGGAGACGAAAAAAGGAGCAGTGATGTCACCGGGACTCGAATCTCTCGAATACGTGTCGAGTATGCTTCTAACTACACTACGAAGGCACGCGCAATACAGGGAAAAAATACTTGCTAGTTTAAAAAAGAAACTGTGCGTTATTACTGAAAAAAAAATTTTTCTCCTATTTTTTGGACAAACATGTTCTGCAAATAACATCGTAACGTATCACATGTGCAACAATCAACGAAAGAAAACTAGGAGCAGCAAAAATATGGTGTTTTCGCAAACGAGAGTTTTTACTTGTTGGATTAATAACGCATGCCTTGTTAACTTTGTAAGAGGGGAAGAGATATCCCTTTCTAAACCATGCGTGAAGTAATTTACCATCGCTCACAGTTTCAACAGTAACTTTACAGGCAAGGAATAAATAAGAAAAGAAAAAAATCTGACACTAATGCATTCTTTTTCAGTTCGGAGTCTGAGAGTAACGCATTTAATATTATTTTATTTACGTGCTAGTAATTAGCTTGAATACTTTTTTCCAAAGGAAACACAGCGTTAGATTGGATGAGATTAAATTTTGAAATATTTGTTATGACTGGCAGAAGCATATTATACTTGAAGCTTAGATTTATTATGCATAAATTATTATTAGCTTTATTTTTATGTATAAATATGAAGTTATCCTATATTCGTGGGTTCTTTAAAGCAAATGTTCCTCAAACCAAAGAAACAAAAGGTATCTGAATGCAAGTAACTGAGTGAACAACAACCGCTTGAGCTCTGTTGAGTAGTTAGTAAAGAATCTATAGCTGTAAATAATGTGAGAGACATTAGGTATTTTTTTATGTCAAGAAGCTGAAGAAATGAGCAATGCCTTCACTGGGACTCTGGAATACGCGCCCAGCGTACTGACCACTACACCAGGAAGGCATGCGAAGAGAGCGGGAGAAATATCTTATAGGGGGACCCAATCGCCAAATCCTGGTAGCGGAAAATCATCATCCACCACCATTTTTAGTTCGGGCGCAACTGTAGAGTTAGTAGGTATTCTTTGAATCAGGAAAGAGACAAATGTGCAACCCCTTCCTCCGGTTTCGAACCGCGGACCTCTTGAATACGCACCGAGCGTGCTGGCCACTACACCACGACACTTTTTAAAGGTGGGAGAAATGCTTTATATACTCCCCCTTTTAAAGGGCGATTGGGGTTCAGGGGACCCAATCGCCAAAATCCGGCTGTGGAGAATCGTCGTCCACCACCTTTTTAGTTCGGGTGCCAGTGTGGAGACATTAGGTTTATTTTGAAGCAGGTGAGATGAAAAATGAGCAATGCCTTCGCCGGGACTCGAACCACGGACCTCTGAAATACTCGCTCAGCGTGCTGACCACTACACCACGAAGGCATGCGAAGAAGGCTCGAGAAATACCTTATAAATGTCAGTAAATTATTTAGCTAATTAAGCGTAGCTTGTTATCCTTATTTAAATTAAGTATCTGGTATATCCATTTACGCACTTAATTTTATTTAATCGCAATTAGGAAAACAAATAACTTTTAGCATTCTAAAATTTCATTCATAGTTAGATGACGTTTTAGGTTGCGCTCCATTCCTCTTCATGAATACATCATCGAAATTTTTCAGAAGTGTTGTAAACTAGCAATTAGTCGGGGTAATATCGTGGATGACGTCTAGGATTAATTCAAAATTACGATTAATCTGAGGGCAGATGTAGGAAAAAGGAATGACCCATATTATAAATTAACAAAAACAATATTATTTGCAATGGAACTCTACTTTGAAGCAATTTAATTTCAAAAATAAGCCCATTTAGTTACTTAAATTAAGTTGGTATTTTCAAGACACAAGGAAGAATAGGCATCATTAGGACTAAAGTCAGCTAGCTATAAATGGCATTAACGATTATTTACAAAAGAACTTAAACAATTACAATTTGCATAAAAAAAGTCTGTTAGATCTTTTCTTTTTTATATACAGGGTGTTTATAAAGTCCCGGACCCATTTTGATGTTTAATAACTCATAAAATAATGAAGATATAAACAAACTTATGGCATTTATTGATGGAATAACTTATATATTTTCCTTTTCAGGTTTGAATATCTTTACTTTTGTAAATATCGTCTGCGCGTGTGGTTAATTTCAGATAATTTCATTTTCCAGTCTAAATATCTGTACTTTTCTAAATATCGTCTGCTTATTAATTGCATTTTTCTCTCTTTTGTTTTTGTATATATTTGTTACTTTTGTATGTGATGTTTTATTCGACTAGATATTAAGGAGAATGCATACACCACAAGAGAAAGCACAGATTTTATAGTGGTTCATAGAAATGAAATCCATAATACAAACACATAGAAATTGCAGAAGAATTTACCAAAAAGATCCTCCGTCTAAAAGCAGCATCTTGCGTTGGAAAAAGAATTTTCTAGAAACTGAAAGCATCGCAGATAAGAAACGTTCCGGACGTCCCTGCACAAGTGATTTTGATGTTGAGCGTGTCAGAGAGACATTTTTACACAATCCTAGAAGATCTGTGAGATCAGCGGCAAGAGAATTGGATATGCCAATTTCGACGGTGTACAAGGTTATTAAGAAAACATTAAAACTGCATGCATACAAAGTTCAAAATAGTTCAAGTTTTGGAACCGGACAATAGGCCTAGGAGAATGGCCTTTGCAACAGATATGCTAAGGAGGATAGAAGATGATGCTGAATTTCTGAAGCTCATAATGTTCTCCGACGCAGCATCCTTTCATCTTTCTGGCATTGTTAATCGCCATAATGTGCGCATATGGGGATCTGAAAACCCCCATGAATACCGTGAGGCACAAAGGGATTCCCCAAAGGTTAATGTGTGCACGACCGAGTCATAAGACGGTCTCATTAGTCGTATGCTTAGACATGTTGGAAAACTTCGTATTTCCACAACTAGAAGAGCCACATGTCTTTTTGCAACAAGATGGTGCACCACCTCATTGGGGTACCATCGTTCGTAGTTCTTTGAATCACCATTTTACAGGAAGATGGATTGGGCGAGGAGATGCAATTCCTTGGCCACCCAGATCACCTGATACATCGCCGCTGGACTTTTTCCTTTGGAGATTTGTAAAGGACAACGTTTACAGGAGGAGGGTGTCGAACATTGATGACCTAAAAGCCAGAATTACAACCGCAACAGCCTCTGTAGATGCCAACATGCTTGCCGGTACCTGGCGTGAAATTGAATATCGACTTGATGTTCTCCGTGCGACGAAGGGGGCACACGTGGCAGTTCATTGACAATGGTGATGAAACTTTTTGAGTCTATCTAACAATTTATGTTATTAATTTTAATCTATCTTTATTATTTTATGAGTTGTTAAACATCAAAATGGGTCTGGGACTTTATAAACACCCTGTATATTCAATATTTATATATTCAAGATGATGTACAGTTTTAAGTTATTTTCTCCTTAATCCATTTACCTTCTTGGTGTAATTGGAAGCAATCCCGGCTAGCATATTGATCTTCAAAGTTCGAATTCCGGCGAGGGCGTTGCTGATTTTTTATGCTTCCTGGCTCTCCCTCCCCTCCAAAAAAAAACTACACTGTAGATAATAAACGATAATTCGTTACCGTTCGGATTTGGTAACTGGGTCCCCTCCCAGTCGCTCTTTATCTGGCGAAGAACATAAAAAGTTTTTTCCTTTCTTACCAGATGCTTACTTGGTGTAATTGGAAGCACGTCTGGCTAACAAACTTGGAGTTCACAAACAGGCTTGAAGTTCGAATCCCGGCGAAGGCTCTGTTGAAGTTTTATGATTCCTGCTCCGAAATAATGATTCTGTGATTCTACACAGTTAAATTATGAAATATTTTGGATAAAAGCAACTTCTAAATACTATGACATCAGGTGCTATCACTGCTGTTATCCCACACACTAACCCCTTTTTGTATTTTTTGCAAACAATTTTATTTTACGCTGTAGGTTTGGGATCCTATTTTTTTACCTCAATAAGCAAACTTTATTTTTTTATACAACACAGACCAACACTGAACTTTATTTTTTTTAGACACACAAACCATTAATCTGAAACCCTTTTGATCCGCGTCTGGGTAATTGGGCGTTACCTAATGTTAGATAACAATAGAGATAATTAGCATGAAATGATAGCTTGCAATGGGCATAATAGATGGAATATTCTTGGTTAGGAAAGTAAATAAAAAGTACCGCATATGTGTATAACATAAGGCCATTTTCGAACAACTTAGAAAAGATAGCTTTTAATGACAGTATTTTAAGCCCTTTGAATGGAATGAACCTTCGAATTTAAGCCATTCGAAGCTCTGTCGAATGGAAAACCATTCGTCCCAAAATTCTAGTTTTGGTAACAGATATAAAACGCGGTCTCGGACATTTTATTTATGTTGCAAAAATTGTATTCGCAAACACTTCCTT
>KK116098.1:1525220-1538129 GCA_000611955.2 Stegodyphus mimosarum
AATTACTAACCAAATTACCAAGAATAAGTAAATTTATTAATATTTAGCAACACCGATCCGCTATACTGGCAAAACCAGAATCGAGGCCTCTCTGTTGCTTTCTGTCTTACATCCACCGTATCGGACATTCTGGATGGAGGCTTTGCAAAACTTCCGATTTCTCTCCAACATTCTGGAAGATCTGCGCGTATGAAGCGCAAATGTATTGTAAACATTGTACTTCTTTCAATTCGAGCCACTCTCAATCGAGTGGATCCTTCTATCACTATCATTTTCTATCCTTCTAAAAATCGCAAACATCGAATCTATAGTGAATGTATATTGTAATTTGCTTGTTAATTTCAATTCATGATATTAAATATTTACGGCAATAGATTTATACATAATTTTTAAGTGGGCATAAGCAAGCATTTAGACGATAGTGAAACATCAAAAAGTGCGCAGATGAGCGTAGTTAGAAAATAAAAAATCAAGAAAATATTCTCAAGAATAATTAAATTTGGGGTTTCCTAGTACTGAATTGAATGAAGAAGAAAGTACCCTGTGTGTCATTTGCTCAAAACTTTTGGTAGCAGACAATATGAAAACTAATACACTTCAACGATATTTGGAAATGCTTCACAGTGAGTACCTTAACAAGCCCAAAAATCCTTCGAATTAAAATCATATGAATCGTAAAAGTCACATTTAAAAAAAACTTTGTCAGTGAATGTAAAAGCTTTACTTGCCTCTTACATAGTTTCATATAGAGTAGCCATAGGCATTCATATAAAATAGCCTCACATCGTTGGTGAAGAGCTTATTGCAATTGAGATTGTAGAAACTATGTTTGGAGATATTTTATCAAATAACTGCAATCCATACCTCTATGAACTGATACCGTTGCCCGTCCAATTGGTGAATAGCTGAAAGTGTATAGCGTTAGCTTTTCGAGAAATTGCGTGATAAATCGTTTCAATTCATCTTGATGAGGTTAAAAGATGCAGAGCAATAAAGGTATTCATTTCATTAGCATGTTCGATTTTGTGATGATATGTCAGCAGTAGAAAAACTACTTTTCTTCGCTCAAAACAACAGCACTCGCATTATTTGCTACCTTAAATGTCTTCACAAACAAGGCAAACATAGAAAGAAAAAACTGCTTCGGAATATGCAACGATGGTGCTCGTTCAGTGTCTGAACATTCCAAGGTATACCAGCACTTGTGAAACGAAGATCTCCACAGTGTGACTGGGCACATTGTAAATATACAGATAAGCTCTGGCTTCCAAAGAAATGAATCCCGGATATATTAGTACTGAATTAAATTAGTTCCAACCGGTCCTGATCATATGCTAACGATAATTGTAACAACGGTAAATTACACAAAAATGAGTCCCCTAAAACGAAGAATCCTTTATGTACTTTGTAAAGGCGCGGATGCAGTACATTTAGCGCTATTATTTTGTTGTGAGGCAACATGCTTATCACGTGGGAACTTTTTGCAGCGTATTTAGGAATTAAGCGGTGAAATCTTCAATTTTCTTGAACAGGAAACCGACCGGAAGCCAAGAAGTTTCGAGTTGATTTATTTGTGATGAAATTCAGTTACTTGGTCGATATATTAAAGAAGTTTAATACCGTAAATTTTCAACTCCAAGAAGTAATTACACATATGTTGGGTACAAATGATAAAGTTAATGCTTTT
The DNA here is from genome assembly GCA_000611955.2 of Stegodyphus mimosarum. Lineage (NCBI taxonomy): Eukaryota > Metazoa > Arthropoda > Arachnida > Araneae > Eresidae > Stegodyphus > Stegodyphus mimosarum. Next base: position 1,526,908 of record KK116098.1, read on the forward strand.
ACAGAAAATTGGAATTGTGAACTAAAAATTTAAAGCAAAAAAAAAAAAAAAAACTAGAAATGCTTGTAAATGTGGCTAAATGTGTTAAAACTTACAAGACTGAAGAAAAAATGTGAAAACTGTATCCATTGAATATTATCTAGGCTTCTTCCGTAGGTCTTTCAACTGCCGAAGAAGAAATATTCATAGATTTCACGGTAAGTGAGGAAATCAAAAGATAATTTAGTAATAAATCACTCTTTGGATTTTGGGCAGGTGTAGATGATGAGTTTTCTACACTGAAAGCAAGAGCATTTCGTATACTATTACCATTTTCAAGATCCTATCTTTGCAAAACCGGCTTTTCTGCATTGGCTGCTTTGAAAATGAAATATAGATTTTAGTTAAATATAGGAAAATAACTCAGAATGTATATTTCAAGATTAAACTATCCTTCGAAAACCTTTGCTCTGCAAGACAGGTCCAAGGAGGTCACTAGGAATAAATAAACTTGTTTTTAATTTAGTTAATTTTAAAATATATTGCACAACACTGATGCCTTCCTATTTATAAATGTAATCAGTGTAAATGTGTGTATTTTATTCTCTATTAGGTCAAATGTATTTTGTTTTGCTTTCCTTTTAGTAAATTAATCAATTTTTTCATAATATTTTCTTATCGATATACTCGCTTTCTCCACATTTAGTGTTATCACTACTCCCTGCGCCTCACAGGTTCAGAATCGCTACCGCATATTAAGGTTGTTAACATGGTAAGAAAAATTGCTAAGATATCACTAACGCCAAATATTGCACGGATTTAAATCTGTGATTGAGATGGCCAAAGTATCTTTATGGAACTGTTGGCCATCCATAATTTTAATGATGGGCTGTATCCTGCTAATATTATTTTGCATCTGTTCAGTATTTCAAGCCAAATGTCTCTGATATTTTTGCTTGTAATGACTCTGCATAGAATGAAATAAGCACGGAATACGTGATAAGGCTTTCCGGACATTGCTTTTCGAAGAAAACCCAAGAATAGTGAATATAGCAAATTCAGTTGAGTGATCATCTGTCTATTCGTAGTTAGCCTCCGGCAAAGGTAAACTTTAGAGGAGGTAAAGTTTGCAGACGTAATTTTGAACTTGGTGAGTACATTGAAGCTACAAGTATAAAGTTTTCTTTTTTTTTCAGTTACCATCAAATTAGAGCTCATAGATAAATCTCAATGAACATCGAATGAAATGTAGAGAATTAGCTCAGGGCAACCGTCTTCTGCGGTATGTTCTATTAGAAGAAACTAATCAGAATAATCGAAATTGACATGCAGTGGTTACTAAGCAAGTAAAGAATAGTACAAAATAATGCGATAAATATACAAGAAAACATTTACAAATATGTACAAAAAATGTCACCATGCTGAATATATTACGCGGGTAATTTTGACTATTTTCTTTTAATTCAAATATTTTTTGTGAATTTGAAACTCAGCATATAGAGATCAACAGATTCTGTTAATTTAGGTTTAATTTGCAACCTACAGGTAGTAGTAAATAAATTTGAAGCTGAGTTTTCTACTTGTGAGCTAACTGAAATTCAATACTTAACTTTTACTGATTTGAAATGACTAAAATATTGTTTGGGTTGAAGAAGATAGGTGTAAGCCGACAGTTTAGGTTGATATCCATCTATAACCCTATCTCAATATTGTACAAGAATACACTGTTTTTATACAGGTTGGGATTATTGGTTTAAGGGTAGAATTATACAATATATATATATATATATAATTCGAAAAGCTTTCGGACTTTACATTACGCCCAAAGGAGCGTATTTTTTAACGTTTTGTGTGTTACCTTTATTTATTAAATATCATGTTCTTCGTACTTAAACCATAAAATTCAGTTCAACAGCAATATCGCAAAATAATTTTAAAATGATCATATCTTTAGAATTTCCGATACACAGTCTCGCGCGCTGGATATAATTTTTTTTTCGTACAGTGTTGTTATTGCTCGCTTTGAAATCGCTGAGTTTGTTAATCCAAAATTTGTTAAAATTTTACAAAATATGAAATAGACAATAAAACAAATTCCAAATTTGGACTTTGAGATGCCTATATTTGGGTGGAGACGTACGTGGTACCGTTTTATCACAATGCGAGAAACATACACACATTTACGCAGCTTCTTCGTGATTTAATTTCTTTAAATATCATGCAGGACGATAATATTTGGTGGCAACAATTTGAAAAGTGAACCAACATTTATAGTTAATCAACACAAAATGCCAAAACTGAATTAATCGTCCTTCTGGGGCAAATTGCCCCTTTAGACTAAAGATTTGCAGTAACATTAGAACGCAGTAAAATACGCACACCCACACCCACAGATATGTATACATGTGTGTGTGTGTGTTTGTGTGCACGTGTGTACATAGCTCCATTTACTCCATTCTAGGTAACTTCTGCGTGACTTTGATGATCTTTTTAATTTGCTTTTTATTCAGCATGAGTAGTGATATATGATATCGGCTGGAAGTTCTGCAATACAAGTTTGCTGTTGACAAATTTAAACTGAAATTAAGCCAAAACTTATACTATATGACTTTTCCTTCTTATTTCCATTTCAGAATATCATTTGTCTAGGTCCTATGCCTTCTTACTTGTTAAATATAGAAATTTCAATAATTATATGCTATAGGGAAAGCACAGAGTTAAGAATTCCGTTCATAATAGATAAGGAAGCATAGGTATTTGTATTCCGAAGCCACAGTTCACCAAAAAACTACCGAGGAAAAGAAACAATCATTTTAAAACAGAATATACAGGTACAGAATATACACTAAAGGCCGGCAAGTAACTTAAGGTTTCTTTTCAATTCTTACTTGTACGATTACAAAGTTTATTTTTGAAGATACTTTTTGACTTCTATAGTTAATCATCTCTTCTATAGTCTTTTAAAAAGCATATATACAATATACATGCATCCAGCCATAGGGTGGAAACTCTCATTCAATTACAGAGATTTGCCCATCAACCTAGAATTATATAATTGGAACATTTAACGAATAAAATGATGGTTATCTTTCTTTACTGCATATAACTTGTAAGAGTTGGATTTTTTTACATCAGTAGATACAGCTGATTGAAAAAGAATAATTTATTTTAAATTCTCCATTCATCTCTACAACGTTATGGTAGGAAAGTTATGCCCCCTCTCCTCACGTGTTATACATAGGATGATGGCTCTTCAGCCTGGGTGCCTGACTACATGTGCTTCGCACCTGAGACTTCGACGTTAACAGGGCCCTTCTTTCAATCAGATAAATGGCATCGTTATCTAAGAATTTCGTGCGATGGTCCAATCCCATTCATCGGTTAATTCCGAAACTTTTCCTTCGGGTTACAGCTTTGCGTGTGAAGATCTCAATCAAATCACTTTATTGATACTTTTCCATTGACATTACACCTGCTATTGGAGGAAACACGCGAGGGAATCACGGAAAGGAAGGGATCCGTCACGACAAGGCCAATCCGATGAGAATTTTTTTAATACTGTGCACACGGATGGATCATTCTTTGATACGAAGCTAATGTAAAGATATCATTCTTGATATGAATAATTTTGTCGCTGGAATAAACTGTATTTATTTATAATATTTATATGAAGAAGCAGCGTACTCATGCATATTCAGGTCTGACATGTATCAAATATATGTATAAATAAATCTATGATATATCTGATTGGGGTACGTTTGTAACATGATGTATGACAGGCGCACATATATATATATATAATGCATGATTGCATCTTCCTCGAACAAGTACTTATTATAGCCGAAAAAACTGCAGTAAAAGTTTAAAGCATTTTTCTTTTTTTTACAAATAAAGGAATTGAAATAAAATTTCTAGCATGCCTTTCATGATTTGTGCAAATCTGAGTGTAATTTTTAGATCAGCAGAAATTTTGAAATATTAAGTTAATATATTTATAAGACTAAGTTTCAAACAGTTGCTGAAAATAAAGTAAAATGTTGTTTCTACGCTTCTGCTTCGAAGTTTTGACATCTACAGATGAGTGTTTAAAAAGATGTCTGTAAATAAGATTAATTTCTTTAGGTAAAAGTTTCATGAGTAGGCTCGCATCTTTAGCCACCAGATGTAAAACATGTTATTTGTTTTATTGGTTATTAGTAATTTGATTGCTTTTCTTATGTATATGCAAAGACAGGGGGAGTTATTGGGAATTCGGGGGGGGGGGAATTCCCTAGGCACCGGTGCCTATAACGCTGCTTTGATACTTGATATCAATGGTTAAAATGGATATCAATGGTTTTAAAACAAGAAATGTGAACCATAAACGTAAAATTCATGCTGCAAAAAACGATATAAATTCCTACGAATAAAATTTCATATTAAAAGACATTAGATTAGATGATATTAAAAAAATTGGAAGATAAATTAATGGTAATTGTTTTAAACTCAACATTTGTCCCGCCACCCGGATGATTTTGTAAAATGTTATAAATGTGCCGCCATCTTTATGAAAGTAGACAACTGGATTCTGGAAAGTAGACAACTGGATGAAAGTAGACAACTGGGGTAGACAACTCCAAGATTTTGAAAGTAGGCAACTATTCTCTAAGATTCTCCTTCATTTAGGTGTTCTGACAGCTTTAATAAGAGTTGATTTTTTGTTATAACAAATTTCATGACAATATCCGCTCATTTATGCCTTTAAGTCGGGCCTCCCTTGTGCCTTGACGAGTGGCTGTCAACGTGAAAAGGTGCTGGCACCTCTGCGCCGTTGAACATCTTCATCATGGCGAACGATGAGAAACTCGAGACAAGGTGGCGTTACATTATTCCCAAGTTAGACCAAATCCATCCGCCCTGTGTTTTTTTAACTGTGATTTCTTGAAGCAAGCTGTTGAACTTGTTTAGGGTGGTAAGCATAAGTAAAAAAAGAGTTGGCTGGTCACCTAGAAAGAGATGCAAAAAATACCCTTGTAGAGTCATTAGGATATTTTAAGCAGGAAGACGTGAAAAATATGCAATGCCATCGTCGGGACTCGATCCCTGGACCTCTCAAATACGCTCCCAGTGTGCTACTGTTACATCACGAAGGCATGCAGAAAGGAGGGTGAAAATACCTTATATACTCCCCTCTATTAAAAAGCGACTGGGATTAGGGAACCCAATCGCCAAATTCTGATGGTGAAGCATCATCGTCCACCACCTTTTAGTTCAGACGTCTCTGTGTAGTTTTTAGGTTATTTAGGTTTTTATGTCTTTTAGGTAAGCAGAAAACGTGGGAAATGAGCAATGTTCTCGCCGGTACTCGAAACTGGATATCTCGCACACGCGCCTAGTGTGCTACCTTTACACCACGAAAGCATGCAGAAAGGAGGCAAAACATACCTTATACTCTTATCTGAAGAATCTAATACTTAAAGAAAAAAATTATAAGAAAAGTAGCTGGAAACATAATCAAAGAAAAAAATTTCTAAATCTTCGAAATAAGACTAAACAGACTTTGCCGACTGAAAATAAAATGGCTAAATACAGAAAAAGGTCTATAACAAAAAGTCGTGATAGAAATGTTACAAAACAAGGTTTGAGTAACAAAAGAAAATTGTTCAACACAGCTAAAAGTGATTTATTTGAATGTATGATAAACATAATGTCAATACTCGATCCGGCTTCAAAATTTTGGGTAAATGTCGAAAACTCCAAAGTCTTTAAAAAAACCTCTAGGGAAAAGAGAATAGAGATTAGAATAATCTTAATAAATTTATTGGCTTTACGAATTAAGGAAAAATATTATCTGGAGTGATAAAACCAAGATATCACCTTAGATTTGATAGTGATGAAATTAAATATGACAGAAGAACTGAAGAAGATTCCTTCCTCAGAGAATGCCATCTGCTATGAAGTGTCTACTTAGCGTCCACTTGTTGTAAAGCATACTTGTGTACAAGAACATTTTTGTGTATTGTGTTAAGAAGATAATTTGTTGCATATCACATATTAAAATGCAATGTTATTTAAAATGGAATTAGTTTCAAAAAACATATTTCCGTGTCTATTAATAATGCATTAATTTGATTAAATGAAAAAGAGAATCTTAAATTTAAAATATTACTAAAATGTTTTAGTAGAATATGATGTTTCTTTTAATGGAATGTTTTTCCTACGTCACGATGTGATGGATCTGATGGTTTAATTTTCCGCATTTGTTCATGTATATCCCCGTGCCTTTTGCCACGTGACGTTTTCTTTAAATGCACTTAAGAAATATTGAGCTCATATAATATTTTCTATAAGGTCATCTACATTTATGACCTCAAAACTTGCAATTATATTGTCGAAAGTGTCCGCCGAAAACATTGCGGACGAAAACGTCGTAGAGAAAACAACGCAAGGTGAAAACGTCATGGTACAAAATATCGTGGGAGAAAATAAAGCAGAGAGAAAACATCGCAGTTCTAAAACATCGTAGTACAAAATATCGTGGTCGAAAATAAAGCTGCTCAAAAACTTCGCAGTTAAAAAACACCGTCGTCGAAAATATCGTGGTAAAAGATAAAGCTTCTACAAATCATCGCATGATGAAAACATCGCACACAATAGTTTTTCAGGCTTTAATAATTGTAAATGGATATTCGCGTAATGATTTGTGAGCGCAAGATGGAAAGAAGGATAATTTTTATTTTCATATTTTTATGAACTAATAAATATTTGCTGAAAATGTAAAATGGAAACTTAAGCATAGAAAATTAATGCAACTAATAGCACTTAATCGAATTTTAAACTGACACAGTTAAATAACAAAGGTCATTAATAAATTATTTTTTATAAAGTTTTACTGGTAATTTTCCCTGAAAAGTATAATTTAAAAAAGATTAGGAAAAGGAAGATAAGTAACTGCATGATCTTATCTATAAAAAGTAAGTTAATTATGAGATTATTTTCTTCACTTTTGTTAATCTGACACTCTTATAGTGAAAATTATTTCTTGTTTAAATTTCTTGTTTTGCTTTTAAAAATTTATAAGTTAATAAAAAATATGAAAATAAAAATTATCTTTCTTTCCATCTTGCGCTCACAAATCATTAGGCGAATATCCATTTAGAATTATTAAAGCCTGAAAAACGCATGCGTGCGATGTTATTCTCATGCGATGATTTGTAGGTACTCTATTTTTTACCACTTTATTTTCGACCACGATATTTTGTACTACGATGTTTTAGAACTGCGAAGTTTTCTCTTTGCTTTATTTTCTCCCATGATGTTTTGTACCACGACGTTTTCGCCTTGCGTTGTTTTCTTCGCGACGTTTTCTTCGGCGATATTTTTGCCATGATGTTTTCGGCTGTAACCATTATCGAAAACGGCTTTATTTTTATGTGAGAAAAACAGTACATTACATGCTGGAACAAATTTTATTTGTATAAGTAAAGCCACAAAAAACTCTTTAAAGTAAAAAACACGCAGCAGTTTTTCTTTTTAATTCAAGTGCCACTTGTCATACTGTGCCCGTTAATTTAAAAATCGATCATTTTGAATAACGAATAAACTTGACGATGAATCTAATCGATCATTTTGAATAACCGAATAAACTTGACGTAGTTTACTACCACATGGGAACTACTCAAGCTTTCTATCGAAATTTATGTGACATTACGCAACTTACTAGTATTTAATAACAAAATAAATTAATGGAATTCATTTTTAGATGCATCGTGTTAAATAATCTGCTGTCATTTATTCCATTTTATTTATTTATTTATTTTATTCAAGAAGATTAATTATTCCACCGTATCCACATAAAGCGAAAACTCTAAAATTTGAATAAATTTCTCAACGCATTTTAATTGATAGCAGAAACGACTTATTATAATTAACAATATAGTTACAGATTAATTAATCATAAACCACGAGTGCATTCACGCGACACCAGGATGGTTATGTACTCTACCCCTCATCGAACAAAATACGTACTTCAATCATACAGGGAAATAACCTAGCATAATATTAAGTTTTTTAAAAAACTTTTAAGATATATATGTACCATAACTATTATCACAACTTAAGTTAACATCTGACTGAGTAAATATTAGATATTAAGACCAAAATGGTGTGAGTAAACAGATATCATGAAATTTATAGATCGTGGCAAAAGTTAAGCATAAGACTCTGAAAGCGACCTGAGAAAGACTGAAAAGGGGCTGGTGAGCTGGTGAACGACCTGATGGGAACAAGGCAATACAAGAGAAATTACACTAAATACAAGGTGCAAGTGCCAGTTCAATTGGTGCCACATTAAAAAAAAGTAAATTAATAGATCTAGATAAATAACATTATATACAATTCAAATGAGAGAGACATTACAATATTAGGTCATATAATTACTTAAGATAGCCATAGGTCTTTTACTATTGCATGGGTCATTAATATCATAGTCATATACCCTAATTACAGGGTTATCAATGGTATTCAAGTTTTCATAAAATTTCTGGGCAAGCCGGCAATAAAAGTAACTCTTCAACCCTAACTCTAACTGTATTTTGTGATTTCTCATATACCATGGTGCATTTGAAATCTGTCTGAGCACCAGATTCTTTGCCTGCTGTAACTTTTTTCGATAGGATTTGCATGAATATGCCCATACAGGACAGGCATAACACAATATGGGACTCAAAACGGTCTTATAAATAAGTAACTTGTTATCTATAGAAAGTACATTGTTTCGATCAATTAAGGGGTTAAGTGTAATTGACTAACTCGAAGCTTTCTTAGTGTAGCTGTAATGTGTGGGTTCCATGAGAGAGTTTTATTGAAGATCATCCCTAAATATAGGACTTGCTTGGCCCATTATTCTTTCACACGTTCTAACCTTCATAATTTCTAATATAGACTTAATTTTAACATAATTCCTATATTTTCAGATCATATACCTGATTTTTATTTAATTTCAGATGTAAATTTTAACTTTATATCCATTTTTTATTGTTTTCAGTTTCCAAAATACTCTGAATTTTACCTAATTTATTATATTTTCACACTATAAATTTTACCTTTATTATATTTTCACACTATGTACATGACTTTCATTTAACTTATAGCTAGTTTCATACGTTTTCACCTTCGTAATTTCAAACATACTTTTAATTTTAGCTTAATTCCTAAATTTTCTTACCATATATATGGACTTTATTTAATTTTTTGCTTGTTTCGTACATTTTAAACTGTCGTAATTTTTAAAGTACTCTAACTGATCTTGTTTACTACAATTTCCTACCATATACATGAACTTTTAATTCATTTTGAATGTAATTTTTACATTTTTGTAACACTTGTTTTCTTTCTAGTTTCCAACATACTCTGGATTTTAAGAGTACTCTAACTGATCTTGTTTACTACAACTTCCTACCATATACATGAACTTTTAATTCATTTTGAATGTAATTTTTACATTTTTGTGACACTTGTTTTCTTTCGAGTTTCCAACATACTCTGGATTTTAAGTCTTTTTTATAATTTTCGACGGTAATCACACTTTTGATTTTACTATTTGAGCTAAATTTACATGTTTAAATTTCTTAAACATACAGATAGTTTTAAACTATTATTCATATTTAATTACTTGAATAACGCTTACTTAGTCTATATTTTGTACTGCTATTTTAATTTGCCAACTCTACAATTCATCATTCTGTAGTACTCTTACTAGGACTGATTTTACTATTTAACTTCATTTGAATTTTCAGACTTTAACATTTCTTGCATATCCTGGTATTTCCTTACAATTTTACATAATTTATATCTGAATGCATGCATGCTCTTCAACGTTACCAATGTTCAGTTTTGAACTTCAATTCTTATTAAGCTAGCTTGATCAATTGCGAATTTTTACAATAAAATCCTAACTTTCACCCATAATTTTAGAACCATATTCGCTGTTTCATATACACACCCAGAAAACTTCCTTATTATTTTGAACGCTTAATACAGTTTAATTCAATATTTTTTGCAACTGACTACCAACCATACCATTATTTTTAAGTTTTAAATGTTCCGACTATATAAATATTTACTTTATTACCTTTTTCCTGCACTAAGTATGGATGTTTCTGCCTTCATGGGCAATTTTCATGTGAAAGTAACAATTATTAACGTTACATGGTATAAAAGAGATTCCTAAGATTCCCATTTCCAGTATCGAATGAGAGGTGAATTACCATCAATTTTACCATTGGTTATCACTTCATCTCTTGAAATTTTGTTTTATTGACATACTTTTATTTCTAGCGCATAATGTTAACACATTTCTTTAAACTTTATTCAGTTCCAACTTAACGCATCATATTAGCTAAATGTTCCTTAATAATACACATTTAATGAGGAATAACTCATTTTCAGTACAAAATTATACCCAAATAATCGTTACGTTTTCCTATAATTGTAAATATATGTTTGCATTATAGGAACTTTCTATGCATTTTCAAGAACTGCAATTCGCTAAATATTACTTTTTTCCAAGAGAAGAACTTCCAAGGTTATCTAACTCATTCAACTTTTCCTACGGTATTTCGTCAGTACAGAATACCTTTCTTAGAACTATTTTCTTAATATTAAGAACGAAATACGAAATAAGCATTTTCATTTAATGTTTTACTTAAGTGAGGATAGAACCTTTACAGAATTTAACCCAAAATTCCCGACACGTTTTTAGAAAATGTGCTGTAGAAAGCAATTTATTTACCTAAAAATGAGTCTTAACAGATTCTTGTCGGCTTCAGATTCACTATGAGTGGGAAAAACCTGAAGCTCACTTTATCTAGCCTTCTCACTATTCACATAAAACCCCGAACCATTGTGTAGTGCAATCAGCACTTTAGATACATTTAATACTAATTCAACTAATTTTAATTAACTTTCAATTAGAATTTTTAAAAGAAAAGCATATTTATGCAACATATTATTAAATTACTCCGGAGCATTGTTAAGTAAAATGCAATTAAATATCCACGTACACACTATAAAAATCCCACTCATTAGAAGCAGTAAAACTTTACCAATACTTAAATGAAATGTAAAATCTTATAATGCATTAGTATAAAACCTGAGTAACAAATCATTTTAAGGGTATAATATCTACGTGAGTTACATATTAAGGGTATAATATCTTTGTGGCAAGGATACACTTAGAATAGACAGCAAGCCGAAAGTCCTGT
>KK116098.1:1538142-1567023 GCA_000611955.2 Stegodyphus mimosarum
AGGAGTCCCTCGGCCTCGTTCCTCAAGGGAATTCTCCTCAGAACTGAGATGAACCTGGGAAAAAATCGTATTCCCACATATAACACAAATGAAATACCATTAAGTTCCCAAAGCCCTGCCAACGACAGACGCAATCCTGCGGTCCTAGTCAGAATAAAAATTGCAGAATTTTCGTCGAAATTCTGATGTTTCTGTCAGATAAGTCACAACAACAAAGCAATGCCCTATAAAAGTTTCATTCTTTTGCTACAGGTACAGATACAAGCTAGGTCAGCACATCTGTAGTATCGTAGAGGATCTGGGTATTGCTGTACTTACCTAACTGTAAAACTTACGACCCAATTTAGAATTATGAGAGAGGACACTCCGGGCTGCGATCTAAGGATCTCTCATCCCTCTATCATCAACCTCCAGAGAGATTTTCGACTAGTCGTGTATTTTGAGTACCCCTTGCCGCACAGACTTTATACGTTTACAATTATCCATGCCTTTTTCGGAATTCCAACCCAGGCCGTTAGCTACGACAGTCAGCGTCGCTAATCACTATCCCGTCTGGGCTGCATTGTTTCGCTACAGTAACCTTTCAGTCCAGTCAAATAACGGAACGTTCAATCGCCTACAACTGAACCAGAAATTAAGTACCAAAGTTCAAAGATCTGAGCTTTGGTAACAAAAAGCTGAAAGGCGAATAAATTGGAGATTTGGATTTAAAATTCTTGAATTTACATCTTTACGAAAAAAATTATGCCTTATACCCAGAAAGTACACAAAATTAATAAATCTCCGACTGAACATATTAAATATCTGCATTATATAAATTTCACACGTACCCCTTGATAAGACTGCACTGAAGAAAAGAATCCCCCTATGACCTTCGATCTATAATGTATTATAAATGTATTCCTCAATGAATCGCATCCATCCATGCTGGTTGCAATTTATTTTACTAAAGTGACACAATTTGTATTGGGTTGTTTGATATTTCCGTAACAACAAGGCAAGATATTAATGCCCTGTTCGCTCACGATTTTCCCATTAAAGGTATGGGTCGTTACAGTGCAGGTTTTAAGTTGTTTCTTTACGTTAATTTGCAGCCAGGTCTTTGCATTACTGGAGGAGTCACAAAGTGATCTAATTTCAAAGAGTACTATCTGCGATCATTTTCGCAGCCAAGTCACGCCAAATCGTGACTTTAAGGTTAACCGTAAGTCATTAACAGGATCATTTTTCTTATTCTTGTTTCAATGTATAAAGTGATAACAAAGACTCTTTGCATCTTTCTATACGTTATTTTTCCGTGATACAGCGATTGCAGCAAGTTTTCTGTTGCTTTAGGGGCAACATGTTAAATTAGGAGAAACGTAGTCTCTCTTTGGCGAATAAAATTTAGATATGAATCTCTAACGTGTGTTTAAGATGATCATTGCACATTCCCCTCATGTTCGAAAGAAATTTAACCTAAAACAAACAGTGGTTTTGTTAAATACCACATTTATTTATTATTGTTCCCGTAGTGGTTTACAAAATACGCAGATGCATATATGCATATAAACGTATATAAAATGTGCGTTTGTATTCTAACCTGATAAAGTACCTATCAGGTTTACTGAGCTCATATTTTAATTGCTACATTAATATAGTTTCGTACTTTTTTACACTTTAGTACAATGTTTTGATAATTACCCTATACGCATCTGTGTGCTATAATAACCCTTGTTTTTTTACACTTCTAACATTTATTGTTTTCAATTAACCTATAAAATTATCTCAGATCAAAATAAAATCCGTGCTTAGGACTATGGGAAGAGCGAATGAATGTTAAAAGTCGGCCCTTGACAAATGTTGGCAATGAACAAAACCAAGAGTCATTAATGTATCTTCTAAGTGCCCTTATGTATAGTGAACATGAATTGAAAAATAAATTAAACATTGCATACTCTACTAAATGATTTAGTAGAGTATGCAATGTTTTATTTTTCAAATTCAATCCATCTGGTATTGAGCAATCTAAAAGCAAAGCAAGGAGTTTCTAATAATTTTATATTTTACTTTTTTACTTCCATGTACGATGTAAAGGAAGTGTTGTAATTGTGAAAAATTTAGGGTGTCATATTTCAATGAAAATATCCATTTTCACCGCTCTCGAATCCAACTGAACGATGTTTTTGCTTGACATCTGTATGTACAGACAGAATAAAGTTCTCTTTTTCCCAAAAAGGATTTAAAAAGAAATTTAAAATGGGTTCAGAAGAGATTTTTTTCATGACGTCTGTACGTACGTATGTATGTATCTCGAATAACTCAAAAACGAGTTTCTGATCGTTTTTGAGAAAATGTTGAAATTTTGTTTATGGGACTGCTATAACATATAGTTGCACACCTCCTCTTTTGGCTGCAATCGGCCTCACCAAAATTATAAATGTGTATATATTCACTCTGTTACTCGGTTCGGTGAGCTCAGTTTTTTTATTCTTATGTGTTGATAAATTGTGCCTTTTTTGCGTTAAAAATGATTAAATTATGTTGTTCTTATCTTCCCGTTAAGGTTTTTATGCCTTTAGTTAATCTGCAAGCAATAGTTTTAGAATTATCAACAATTTAAAACTTTAAATGGCAAGTTAAGCCTAACGAATCGCCATTTCTTTACATTTGAAACTCAGTTGAATAGTGAATTAAGTCAGTTTCTGCACCTTCAGTGCCTTTCTGACAAACTGGACTAAAAGTGCGTCCAGTTCTGCGCACCGAAAATCTGCCTTCTTGCCCGTTGGCCGAATTGCTTGTTTTTGCTTGGAAACTCTAATTTTAATTGTAAAAATATTGTAACTGTTTTAACTGTATATTTGGTGCTTTATGTTTTTCTATATTTTTTTATTTTTAATGAAGATGTTTTGAGTTTTTATGTATTTTTACCCTGCCGCAAAGTGAGAGCTGAATTAATTAAATGAAAAATATATATCTAATGAAATTCGAGGAAATGAGTTTAAACTAAATATAGAGACAGAAGATGTGTATAATTTAATACACGTGCAAGAAAGTCATGTCGTGTTCACATCAGATTTTTAAATTAGTTAATAACGCATCTAATTGATGTAAACTAAAATACTGTTACGAATTTCACATTTATTTGGCTATTTATTTAGAATTGTAATTAGATTTGCTTCACGCAACGCAGACGATTTTTGAAGAGAAAGCTACGTCAAAAAAAAATAACAATAAAAATAAAAGAGCGCGTGCATTTAATGCTTAATAAATAAATATCTCGTAATTACTGTTGCCATCCAGAAAAATCTAGAAAAATTGAGATTGTTCTACTGATAATTAAAAAGCTTATAAAAGCCGAGGTGAAACACCTCATCTCAGTTAGTTAGTTAGTAGTTGTTGTTGTTGCTGTTTGAGTGCTGTATTGATTGTAGGGATTTCGCTGTGAGATAGAACTATTTTATCTGTTTTGAACTGAGTTTTTGCTAAACGTTTGAGCTATTGTGATATTGTGCGAAGATTTGTGAAGAAATATTTCAGCATTTTAAATTTATTTCTTGTGGAAAGAATAAATTTTTGTTAACTTTTTACGACTTGTGCATTCAATATATAACGAACCCGTACGCACGTAACAATACATTTAATTCACAATATATATCCAGCAGATAAACATTTGTAGCTTTGTTGCAGTTCATTAAATTAATGTTTCTGATGCCGCATGTTATCGAGCTTGTACAGAATCCTCTTTAAACGATATTTAAACATTTAAAAATGTTTCTTTTGTTTTGAAAATATGAGATTTTTAATGGTAAATTCTTTTTAGTAGATTAAAATCTGTGTTTTTCATATAGCAATTTAAGTTAGATAATTTGAATATGGCAAAATATACCGGAGTCATGAGAAGATACCTTCACGGAGGAATTTCTAATGAAAACTTGCTGGTATTTACGTTGCGCATGAATAATTCCACGAAAACCAACCATGCAGCCAGTCCATTCGCCTGATAGCGTACCCTAAACAAAGTCCTAATTGTCAGCTGTCATAACAACTCGGCCATTGGTGGAGCTAGCTATGTTGTAGCTTCTGGTTAGTTTAGAATTTAGTTTCTTGTTAGTTTTTCAGTAAAAAGTTTTAGTTATTGAAATTAATCTGAAAAGGGTAAAAATCCAGCTCACAATTTTGTAAATTTCTCACTTTTTCTTTCATGCTGTTTACATACTTATAATGTTCGATTTCCTGTTACTTTCCAATATTATAATAGGAAAAAAAATCAGAATTGTTCGCACGAAACAAAGTAGTTAATTACATTACTTTATCTGATAACTAGCCAATGGTAACACGTTCTCAACCAAACTTGCGAGCATTAAATTTTAAAAGCAATATATTTTATTTTTTTAAATATTCATTGTAGACGCTAATCAGGAATGGGTTTGAAGAACAAGTATAAAGCCTCCTTGCATAATGCAGCCATAAATCTTATGTCGTCGTGGAAACTTCCCAAAACCGATTTGTCAAAGTCATTATTTCTTTCTTAGTAAAAGGGAATGTGCAATTTATATGGCCTTGCAAGCTCGGAATAGAGTTGTTTTGGTTATATTATCCTTACTTATCAGCAACTCTTTCTTGAAGAAATAATCTACTAAAAAAACATGACCTGAAAATCCAGATGCAATTTAACTGATTAAATTAAAATATTTTGAAATAATTTTTAAACCTATTATTTTTTTCATTAAATTATTATAAATATTTAAAAGTTCAGACTAGAGTTTAAAAATAAGTAAATTTAAGTTGGTGTTTAGATTAATAGATATTAACTCTCTCATTCGACTGGTTATTTTGTTTCATCCGAGAAAGGGATTTCTCCTCTGCCTTTCCTTTTATGTATATCTCCACGATACGGAAGGATTTATGTGTTTTCATATTCTTAGATTGAATTCTGAATGCATTAATAATTAATTTCTCACAATAACACTACACAGATCCTTTCTTGTTTTTGTTTTAATTGAAGGTGCAGGAAGTTTTCTCATACATGTAGTATTTCTGAAGACGTAAGGAAGCTCTTAAAAATATGTGTTTGAGAGCAACAGCTCTGTCCGGTTTCTCACCAATAGCCTCGCAGATATAAGAGCATTATGTTTCTTGTTTTTGTTTTAACTGACAGTATAATGCCTTCTTGACTAGGCATTAATAGCTGAAATTATCACCTGCAGAAACTGGAGATAAACTGAGCCCTGAACTTTGATTCTGCAACCATTATCGGTAGAAATATTGAATTTGCGATTAAGGAGTAATCTTCTAAACAGAATAAATCTACTAAAGATTATTAAAATGTTATATTAAACGTCGTAAATCTATGTACTATAAAGAAGAAAGTCTGTGTGTGTCTTTGTTCGCTAATAACTCAGTCACTACTATAGCAATCGTTACCAAATTTTCTAATCCTTTTCTGGGTCCTGGAAAAGGTCGACGTCCACTTTCCCCCCAAAAAATGTGGCTAAAATCATAGATATAAATTAAAAACTCGGAAAAAAGATAATTTTCGCACTCATTTTTCCGAATGGCAACAGTCTCGCATGCTGGAGATGAAAATCTGCTTAATTTCGAAAATTTTTGCCACTGCTCGCTTTCGAATCCTAGAGTTTGTTAATAAAAAATGTCTAAGTTTTACGACGTAATAAAAATAGCATTGTCAAACATTAAATACATTATTTCCGATTCCGAAAATTCGTCCGAAGCTATTTCGACTATTCCCGTCTTAGTACGACTTCAGTTAGCCGAAATATTAATTAAAAACTTTGAAAGCGCTAATTTTCGAACGCATTTTTCCGAAAGGCAGCAGTACGCGTACTGGAGATTTAAAAAAATGCTTTATTTCGATAAGTATTGCTACTGCTCACTTTCAAATCGTAGAGTTTGTTAATCAAAAATTTGTTAAATTTTCCAAAATCTGCATAAATAAAGAATGTTTGTTTGTGTGTCTGTTTGTTTGTTCGCGTTATTAATTTCTGATTAATTATAATCAAATTTTGCCACATTTAATCGACTAAATATGGGTGAAATATTGGATGGAACGTGAGCTTTTATGACCATTTAACTAGAAAGATGAAGATCATTCAAAACTGAGCGCCATTGTTGCTGATATAATGAGAAAGAAGTAGCTTATTTTTCAATCGAAATTTTTTATGTGAGTTCCGTATCACATCAGACTGAAAAATGTATGACTATGAATCGTATTTTTTTTTTGCATCCTTATTAGAGAAGGATTACAGCGGTATTGTTCTCTGTGTTGTTAGATGCATTACTCTCAATCTAACTTAACTGCCATGGGGTACTTTCGCTAGTTATGAATATTTCCCATACAACTGGGAATTTTGTTTAGATTATGTTAGTATTTAATTAGGGCAAAGTCCACAAAGGCCAGACTAAGGAAAGGAATGTCTTCGCAGACGACCTTCTGAATAAAATTTAACTGTAATTACGTTAACCATGAGGCCACCATGAAGATGGCCATGCAGTCAGACCATTCGCTCTCCAGGAATTAAGACTCGGAGGCGAGTAATGGCAGATCGCACATTGAGTTGGTTAATGTAAACGAATTTCGTTTCCTGCGTGTGAGGAATCTCTGGCGCAGGAAGAATGAAACTGACGACGAAAGGTATTTGACTTGTGTAGCACTATTTATCAAGCCTTTCGCTAATAACTGGTATTTACAATTATTACTATTATTCAGAAATATTGTTTAATCGTAACTTAAAACTCATATTGATGGCATTTGTTATTGATCAATGCATGTTTTACTGTAAATTTGTTTAACCAGTTTATATATGCTATTTTCAATAACTGTTAACAAATGTTATATTTAATGGTAATTTTTCTTAGTTTTTTAATAAGTTTAGGTACTTACGTAATATCCCGTCGATCATAAAAGTTAACTGCCGTAGAATCACGAAAGTTGGCGGAGATCTCGCCAAATATTCCTGAAAGAAGTAACTGCTTTTTATTGAAGAATGTTGAGTATTCGACTCACTTTGCACTTGCTAAAAAGACTTTCATCGATATCTACTATTTCGTTAAGCCCTCCGATTTTACCGGCAGCTCTGTTCAGAACGTTATGAGTAAGAACATCCCACATGTAATTGTTTCTAGCTATTATTTTGTTGGCCATATTCAACTGATCGTATCGTGTCTATTACACCCTTTTTTATCGTAGGATCCAATAACTTTGAAAATAATCCACTGTTTGCTATTGCGTAGAAAGCAGGTTTCTAATTTTGGTATTCTTTTTCCAAATCGGAACAGAAAAAATTAGCAATAATAATTAATGTATAGCCTTGTTCATAAAAACAAAATACGACTTATAACAAATTAATCGGGAATGCTTTAAATGATAGCGGCCCACTGGCGACAGAGCGGTAAAGTCGCTGAACACTTGTTCGGACCGGGGTTCGGATCCCGAAGAATGGGCGGCTGCATGGGCAGTTCCGTGATATTTCCTATGTGTAGCGCGCATAAGAGCCAATTTCCCTTAGAAAGTCCTCCACGAAAATATCCCTCCTCTTATACAGATAGACCTCGAATGCTTTGCTATAATCAAATAACCATCAAACGAAAGCGCAAATGCTATAAGTATGTTGTCACTTCCCCCTTATTCATAAATGGAGCTAAATTGCGCTGTTTAGCTTCGATTTCATGGTCGACGGCATAATACGTAAGTACCCAAGTTTTTAACTTATTTAGTAATTTAAATTATTTTTGTCGGGATTATTTTATGACTTTTTCTTGTCGCCACATATTTTACTAGAACTATCGTCTAACAGTTTAATAAATAGTAGCCTTGAATTCTTATATGATGTTAATTTGCAATTAAAAATAACTTTTCTTAGCCTTAAATGCGGACAACAGAACATCCGACAGTAGCGAGATAATTTTCGTGCATATAGTATTTATCTCATTTTAAAATCTTGCAGTAAAAACAGCTAATATTATTATCTCACCAACGTTTCGTTCTGGATGTAACGTTTCCGAGCTTTTATGGAAAAATAGCAAGACAGGATTGTCTTTTTAAATTTATTTAAAACTCAACAACAATTTCATTCGTGATTAAATAATGGATGAATAGCGTAAATTGTTACATTGCTATATCTTACAGAAGGGAAAAAGCGAGTTTCCCACAGAGTTCTCTGACTACATGTCTATCCAACTCCACTGCTTCGTCTCTTCTCACAAAAGCGCAGCGAACAGCCGTGAACAAGTCGGCATCATAAAAGCATTAGGGGATAAAGACCCATTAGCCTTCAGGACATTCTTCCTGGCCGAATCGCTTACACCCTGGCTCTAAAAATGAGTTTCTTAAAGTTAGTCCAAAACAGGAAGTCTCTAATAATATCCAGCTGGTTATTTTCCTAATGATTCATTTGCTGTTACAGTTTGTCACAGCTTCCTTCCCTCCCCGGGGGGGGGTCTTCTGGACCATAATTACCACCATTAGAGTTCACCATATTGTTAATAAAATAAATTATAGTAAACACACATTTTTACATCAAACAGGTGTAAGTACCATGGATTAAACATGAAATTATATTGAGGGCAGTGTACAAATAATATAACATACTTAGTGTACAAAAAATACTAATGACTAATTACATTCAGACAAAACAGAGCTTACCCCTTTTTAGACAAATATTACACAATATGCATTCTTTTACTTATATAGATTTACAGAAGAACCATACAAGACAGTAAAAAATATAAAATCAATATAATATCAAGTTTTTCGGCTTAGAGCATCAGCATTTTTATTGAGTTTCCCCGAACGATGAATAATTGTGAAATTGTATGGCTGAAGAGCCAGAGCCCAACGCATTAAGCGAGGATTATTACTGGCATTAGTTCGTAACCAAGTTAGAGGATTATGATCAGTTTGCACAATAAAGTCTTGCCCGTCTAGATAATAGTGAAGTTTCTTTATACCAAACACTATGCTGGCGCATTCCTTTTCAGTGGTGCAGTACTTTTTCTCTACCTCGGAGAATTTCTTGCTCAGAAATATAATGGGATGTTCTTCTCCGTTACTAGTGAGCTGTGTTAATACAACTCCCATACCATAATCAGATGCGTCGGTTTGTAGAATAAAGGGAAGAGTAAAATCGGGTGCATATAAAACTGGGTAACTTGTTAATTTCTCTTTTAATTCCGTGAAAGCCCTTTCGCTCTCAGCATTCCACAGAATATCACCCTTTACTGATTTTCCTTTTAAAAGATCCGTCAACGGAGCGGCGATTGCTGAGTACATCGGAATATAACGGCTATAGTAGCCCGCTAATCCCAGAAATGCTCTTATATCCGTTTTAGTCTTGGGTGTTGGGAAATCTCTTATAGCTTTGGTCTTAATTTCCGACGGTTTCCGGTACCCTTGGCCTACAACATGGCCCAAATAAAGGACATGTTTTTGAGCAAAACGACATTTTGAAGGTTTAATGGTCAATTTCGCTCTACTTATACGTTTCAGCACAATTTCCAGATGCTTGAGATGACATTCCCAGGTTTTTGAAAAAATAGCCACATCATCCAGGTAGGGAACTGCAAATTCTTCGCATCCATTTAATACCTCTTGCATCATCTTGGAAAAAAAATAAGGAGCGTTTTTTAAACCAAAACTTAACCGTAATGGCCTGTAAGTGCCGAAACTGGTTACAAATGCGGCATATCTTTGAGCATTAGGGCTTAAGGGTATTTGCCAATATCCCTTAGCTAAATCTATAACCGTGATATATTTTGCAGAAGCAACTTCTTCTACCCGTTCTTCTATATTGGGTAAGGGATAGAACTGGGTACGTGTGATTTCGTTTAATCGTCGGTAATCCACACAAGGTCGAGGGTCCTTATTTGGAGCTTCTACGAGAATCATAGGAGAAGTGTAGTCTGATTCCCCCACCTCAATAATTTTTAGGTCAAGCATTCGTTGAATTTCTCTTTTTAAAATCTCATTTTGTCGATGTGACATTCGATACGGCTTAGATCGTACCGGCTTATTACTGATAACTTCAATATCATGTTCTACGAGGTCTGTCATTCCCGGCTCGTTAGAAAAACTTTGCGAATATTTATTTAATAACCTCTGCAATTGATCTCTTTGAGTAGGTTCTAATAATTCTTCCAAATTGCTACTTTTAATAACCTCAGAATAATCGTAAACGTTTGGATTTGTATCAATATTAGGAAAATCTATTTCAGTCTCAATCTGGTCAGAACCCTCTTCGCTACAAGACAGGTAATTAATTACCTCAGGTCTTTTATAATATGGCTTTAACATATTGATATGATAAATTTGGGATCTTTCTTTTTTCCCCGGTAAGGATACGATATAATTTGTTTCGGATACTTTATTTTCAACTTTGCCCGGTCCTGTCCATTGAACCGAAAGTTTATTTGCCTTAGAAGTGGCCAAAATTAAAACCAGATCACCTTCTTTAAATTCTCTTTTTATGGCATTTTTATCATACCATTTTTTTCTCCTGAGTTGTTGATCTTGCATTTTCTCAACTGCCAACTCTTGACACTTTTTTAAGCGATTTATGAGTCTAAAAACATACTCGGTTACTGGTTGTTCCTCCTCTGGTGAATCCGTCCAATGTTCGTATAACAACGTTTCTGGAGTACGCAAATTTTTTCCGTGGACAAGTTCCGCAGGTGTGAAACCCGTGCTTTCATGCGTCACAGTTCTTAAAGCAAGAAGAGCCGCCGGTAGCACCTGTTCCCAATCAGAATCAGCCTCCAAACATAAAACTCGTAATATTCTTTTTATAGTACGATGAAATCTCTCCACTGGATTAGACTGAGGGTGGTGTACCGAACTATGACTAACTTTGATACCGAAACGTTCAAAAAATTCTGTGGTCAGATTGCTCATAAATGAAGTTCCTTGATCGCACTGAATCTCTTTAGGGAATCCCATTCTGCTGAAAAGATTTAACAACGCATCCACTATTGTAACCGAAGTTATATCTTCGATTGGAAGAGCCTCTGGATATTTTGATGCTACACATATAGCAGTTAGTATATATTTGTTTCCTTTAGATGTGGTTGGCAAGGGTCCACAAGTATCTATGTTTATTTTTGAAAATACTTCCGATATCACAGGGACTAATTTCAGAGGCGCTTTTTTTCTATCGTTAGATTTCCCCACTCTTTGGCAAGGATCACAAGTTCGAATATAAG
The DNA here is from genome assembly GCA_000611955.2 of Stegodyphus mimosarum. NCBI lineage: Eukaryota > Metazoa > Arthropoda > Arachnida > Araneae > Eresidae > Stegodyphus > Stegodyphus mimosarum. Next base: position 1,549,339 of record KK116098.1, read on the forward strand.
TTTCCATATCTTGATAACATTTGGGCCAAAAAAAATATCTAGCTAGATTATCTTTGGATTTAGTTACGCCCAAATGTCCGGACACTTGTTCATGACATAAACTCAATATCTTCTCCCGACAAGTTTCAGGAATGACCAATAATTTCCGTACATTTCCTAAACGATCTTCTTGACACTTATACAGCAGCCCCTTTTCTATCTTGTAAATATTTGTCGAAGAGTTATTTTGAGAGTCTCTTGTCGCTATGTCAAAAAGCGGCTTTAAATCTTCACTCTGTTGCTGTAATTGAAGGAATTTAGTCTTGCTTATTGAAAGTAGAGGAGGTAGGTCATTGAACTCCGAAACGGGCAGGAGCGACTTTCTGTCTTCCTGTTCTTCTTGTTCCGTCCCCTGGGAAGTATAATCGTTCGCGAGGGAGGGAAAACTCGGTAGGGGTACAATATTCGTATGCTCACCCCTTTCTTTTGCTGCTTGAAGGCCTTTCTCTTCGCTATTGATCATTTGTCGACGTTTCTGAGCCCGCGTCTCCACTGCGTTAACTTGGAAAAAGTATTCCTTATTTTGATTTTTTCCTAATTTTGCAGCCGTCCGATTCCCTAATATATAACGTCCTTGATCAAGCTCATTTCGTATGACTGCGGCCTTTGTTAATATTCGTCCAAATTCTGCTTCTATTTCAACATGTGCTAGGGGAAGACATATAGGTGATTCATCGAACGGTTGTTTTACCCAAACAGTTTCTCCTGTTAACATTGAAGGGGTAATGTATTTTTTACAGATCACATCAATGGATGCTCCAGAATCCCGTAATACAGGAAGATCGAACCCGTTAACCTTAGCCATTGTAGTGTATGGCGCTAAATAATCTTCTTCATTCTCTTGTACCCTGTTAACAACAGCCGTAGATTTAAAGTCTTTCTGAGCTTTCGGACACTGCGGCCTCAAGTGATCGATTGAGCCACAAGTATAGCACTTAAGAGGTTTACGTACTTCAAAATGACGCTCATCTTGATTTCGAAAAGTTTCTGTTTTTTTCGAAACTTTTTCCCCAGCCTGTTTATACCTTGGCGAATCTCTGAAATTAGGCTGATTTTTATTTCTCTTTTGCGACTCCGAACCATGAACTGGAGAGACCTTTTTCCGGTATTCACGTACGTTTTCATAATCTTCTAACAACTCGGCTAATTTATTTGGGGACGTTATCTTGGACCATTCATCAATAAAATGCTGGCGCACTTCGAAATTTACGCGACGCTTCATTTGATCCGTTATCATCAGGTCTTTTAAAAGTTCAAAATCATTAATTTCCAAGCCCGAGATCCATTCTTCAAAATAATTTCTTAATTCAAATGCGAAATCCCTCCAAGTGGTTTGAGCGTTTTTTTGGGTTTGCGAGAATTTGATTCTAAATTTTTCTGGGCTCAGTTTAAACCTTTTAAGAAGTATCCCTTTTATGTAAGCATAGTCATAAGCCTGTTCTTCTGGCTCTCGCATAATCAGCTGAACTATCTCTGTTGGCAAAAGTGTTAATAAAACAGAAACCCATTCTGATTGGTTTAGATTCGCCCTCTTTGCTTGGCGCTCAAACATGACTAGGTACAAACTAACATCATTCTCTTCGGGATCAAATTTTTGGATCATTTTTTGAAGTTCAAAATGGTTTCTTCTAGGCATACTTTCTTCATTCCCATCAATTAGATCCTTACCTTTAGCGGCCTGCAATTTCATTTTGGTTATCTCGAATTCTCTTTCTTCTCTCCTAATTCTATCTTGCCTCTCTTCGTCTTCTCTCCTAATTCTTTCTTGCCTCTCTTCTTTCTCAAGTCTCACTGACGTGATATTTTCCAACAGACTTTTAATTAGTTCCTCCTCGTAGGCTTCATTTCCCATAATCAGCTGTCTTAAATCTAATATCCTAAGCTGGGGTCCAACCTTTTCCCCTAACTCTTCAGCCAAGGATTTAAGGTCCTCTTTTCTAGCTTTTGCTAAGAATGCCATGATATACCCTCAACTTATACTCTAAATCTAATGAATCTCTCTTTATATATATAAATTTGATATACAACTAAAATTTACAATTCTGAGGCTCAGTATTTAACTCTTAATTTTTTTCAGAACAATTTCTGGTATTCTAAACATACATTCAAGACAATTTACACTATACTGTGAACAGGATGCACTCAGTTGCAATTAGTTAAATTGAGAATTTAAGATAATACAATATGCTTTAGATAATACAATATTCACATTCAGATCATCAAAACTTTCATAGTATATTAAGGTATGCATTCAAAAGTAAATTAAAGTAAACGTATAAATACTCATAAATATCAATACAACCACAGTTTGAACGTAAGATATTAGTGATTTCTAAACTTTCTGTTAACACTTTCAACTGAAAATTTTCACTTCTCATAATTCTTACACAAAATGATAATTCATATTCTGTACTGAAAATCAAATAAACAACAGTTTAATTTTAAGCTACCAAGATTTACTTATCTTCATTTTTAACACAATGAACTGAAAATTTTTGGAATTATAATTCTTACATACCATAACAGTTTACATTTACTTCTAATAATTATAACGTTCAAGACGACTTACAATTGATAATTCAGAATACCCTTTAAAAGATAGAATCTTTAGAAATATTACAATTTTACTCTTCAATTATAGAAGCATAATAGTAGCAAAACTCACAACAATTCACTCTATTAATACAACTTCAAATTCTTAAGATATTATTTAATTATAATTTCTGAATTCAAAATTCTAAATTTATTCCTAAATTCTTAAATATATTTTCTTATCTGAAACATAAATATCAATCAACGCATTTGCAAGCTTCAACGATCAATATTTGTTAGAAAACATTTACCTGAAGTGACATAAATGACACAATAGAAATACTATATCTAATAAACCTCACTGCCTCAATATAAAAAATCCAAGGTACTTACCCGCCTGGACTGAGAGTTGAAATTCTGATTGAAGCCTGGAACATGAAAGTGTTGAATCTGACTTTATGAATCTTTTATTGGACGCTGAAGGCACATGCACTAAATTACCACACAAACGTATATCACCACATTACACTTTCCGGACGCTGATAGTCATACAACTCAAAGATGCTGAAAACCTTCGGGCAATGGCTGTCCCACTAAACTTCAAGCGAATTGAATTTCGGATCCTGGTGGTCCTCTCTTTCAGCCGGACTGACGTCTGGAATCTTCTTTAGAAAAACACAGAGCTGAAGTTCGGAGCCTGACGGTCCTCTCTTTCTCCCGGACTGACGTCTGGAATCTTCTTTAGAAAAGCGCGGAGTTGAATTTCGGAGCCTGACGGTCCTTTTTTTTCACCCGGACTGACGTCCTTATTCTTTCTTTGTTAAGCACAAGAGTTCTCGTTCGATGACCAAACTAAAACTGCTTCGTGGATTTTCATCATACCTGCTGCCACCAAATTATTATAGCTGTAACGTTTCCGAGCTTTTATGGAAAAATAGCAAGACAGGATTGTCTTTTTAAATTTATTTAAAACTCAACAACAAATTCATTCGTGGTTAAATAAATGATGAATAGCGTAAATTGTTACATGGCTATATCTTACAGAAGGGAAGGAACGAGTTTCCCACAGTCTTTCTGACTACATGTTCATCCAACTCCACTGCTTCGTCTCTTCTCACAAAAGAGCAGCGAACAGCCGTGAACAAGTCGGCATCATAAAAGCATTAGGGGATAAAGACCCATTAGCCTTCAGGACATTCTTCCTGGCCGAATCGCTTACACCCTGGCTCTAAAAATGAGTTTCTTAAAGTTAGTCCAAAACATGAAGTCTCTAATAATATCCAGCTGGTTGTTTTCTTAATGATTCATTTGCTGTTACAGTTTGTCACATGGACAAGCGACATTCGCTTAGTTTGACTAACTTAATCTGTAGTCTGCCACTACCGAACATACCGAACTACCAAAGTTTTGCAGCTTTGACATCTCGGTTGCTAGTGAACCCAGGATATTTTAATATCAGGATGACATGTAATTTTCGCATTATGCACAAAAAGCGAGAAAGTAAGCTCTGAAATTTAATTTTTCATTTTATTTATTTAATTATTTTTATTAACTTTGATGCTAAAAATGCCCATTCTGGCAAGTTTAATAGTCTACTACATGATTTTCCAGAGTTTTCTTCCCTCAACGCAAAGCTCCTAAAAAGATGTCTTTCCACTTTCCAAGATGAAAGTCAGGTCTTAGATACAATCGAATATCAGGATTTTCCTCTCAAGAAATATGAAAGTATCCTGTCCATACGCAATTAGTAATCGAATATCTTGCCATCTTTATTAACTAACTTAGCATATTCTAACAGTTAACATGGAAAAACATTTCGTGATGCATTTTTTTCTTTTATTTGTTAATAAAGAATGTTTTCATTAATTTTTTTATTAGTTCAGCCATTAATTTCTTGATCTTGTACAACTACTGATTTTTATTAAGAACTATTAAAAATAGAAAAGATAATAAAGTATTCTCTTAAGCAATTTCTTCGTACATGTATCTTTTATTATTATTATTATATTTTGCATTATCCATTTCGTGTTGCTTTTCTCAAGCAATTGAAAATTGTTTAAATTTCATGTTGCTTTTCTCAAGCAATTGAAAGAGCATCATTTTTATTATAATTTCCTTCTTTTTATTAATATACTTATCTGTGATTCAGTTTCTTTAAAACAATAAATGTTAATATCATCGTGGCTAGATACATTTTGAAAAGAAAACGTAATCCCTCTTTTTCGCATAATTTAAATTTCGTGTTGCTTGTCTCAAGCATTTCTCAAGCATGCTCTTCTAGCATTATTTTTAGTCCAAAGGGGCAATTTGCCCAGAAGGTTAGGTTATTCAATTATGGCAAAGCACACGAGGGCTATCTGCCTAAAGGGAGGGATGCCTTCGTGGAGGACTTTCTAAGGGAAACTGGCTCGTATACACGTTACACATGGGGAAAACCACGAAAACGCCCATGCAGCCAGCCCGTTCGCGGGATTCGAACCTCGGACCTAACTACCAGTGTTCAGCGTCTTTACCGCTCGGCCGCTGGTGGGCATTTGCCCAGAAGGACTATTAATTTTGTTTTGGCATTTTGCGTTGATTCACTAAAAGCGCTGTTTCACTTTTCAAATTGTCGCCACCAAGTAATATCGCCCTGTATTATATTTAAAGGAATTAAATAATGAAGAATCTGTATAACGGTACCTAGAGCAATGAAATTTTGAATATTCAGCGTTTCCACCCGAATATGCGCATCTGAAAGCCCAAATTTGAAATTTGGAATTTGTTTTACTATCGATTTCATATTTTGTAAAACTTTAACGAATTTTTGATTGAGCATTTCAAAGCGAGCAATGGTAACGTTGTTCAGAAAAACATTTTTATCTCCAGCGCGTTAGACTGTGTATCGGAAATTCTAAAGATATGCTCAATTTGAAATTATTTTGCGATATTGTTCTTGAACTGAATTTTATGGTTTAAGTGCGAAGAACATGATATTTAATAAATAAAGGTAATACAAAATGTTAAAAAACCTCCTCTTTGGACGTAATTTAAAGTCTCAAACCTTTCAGATTTTTCTTTTTTTTATTATAATTTCTTTCTTTTTATTAATATACTTATCTGTGATTCATTTTCCTTAAAACAATAAATGTTAATTTCATCTTGGCTAGACACATTGTGAAAAGGGAACGTAATCGTTCTTTTCTTAGCAGCAAAAAAAATATTCTCCGATTTTTTTAATTAAATAATTTTTCCTAGTATTTGGAAAAAAACGTCTTTTCTTTCCCCCGGAAGAACAATTGTAATTTATTCTCGAAATTCACATAAAACGTACAGATTTTTAAATCAGTATTTTAAGTTTGTTAATAATATTAAAATCTGATTTAAAATGTTTAACTCAGGTTTAAAGTTTTTTACTGTTAAAGCTGGAATTAATAATTCTGAGATTGGTTTGTATGAAAACATTACAGATAGACTATTTCAGAATGCTGTTTTACGTTCACAGTTCGATTAGCAATAAATAAATACATTGATTATATATGTAGTAAAACACACTTTGGGTAAATACTCGTAGAATTTTATATTTGGAAACTTAGAATAATTACATATTTTGTTATTAAGGTATGATTTGTATCTTAATTATATTGACCTAAAAAAAGTTATTGCAAGTGCAACACGTGAATCAAATTTTTAACGAAATTGCTTAAATATTGCTTAATGGAAATAAACAGTTAGACTGAAATATCTTTAATGAAAGGAGAAAATTTAGTTCTTCAGATCATGATAACGCCATCGTTCTTTAACTGTAACATTCACTCATTCGGCAGTTTCTAGTGTGTATAGTAAACCCACCAAGATAGTAAAAAACAAACAACTGAAAAAATAGAGTGCGAATAAAGTTACAATAATTCTTTTCACTGCTTCCCCTAATTTTAATTTAATTTAATTTAATTTTGCAGTAGCTAATTTTCGTTTAAGTTAGCATGACATTTTAAGTTTTATAACAACTCGAATTTTGATAATTATTTATTTCATATTTGAGTGATTCTTTTTTTAATCCTTAAAATAATCTGCATTTTATTCTGCTTGTCTAATTATAATTATAATTAAAAACCATTTTTACATTTAACTATTTTTATACTTTCTAAAAAATATTCTGTATAAACATGTTACAAGGTTTTAATTAAAGCAAAAGGAATGTTAGTAATATACAATACACAATTATTTCGAATGATAAATATTTAATTTTAGAAAACCAATCAATCAAATTGATGTATTTTCCCCTTTGGCAAAAATAAGTATTCGTTAATTGTCGTACAGTTTTAGTGTTAAAAATGTAGTTTAAAACAAAGTTTATATAGGCGTTAGAAATTAATATTTTAGTAGTAACGTCTTTATAGTCAGACAATTTACAATAGCTGACGACGATAATGATCAATCCATATTCTGAACAACGGCATTTTGACAGATATATAATTGATTAATTATAAATTAATTTATCTTAATCATAACAAGACAGAGTGGCCTACTAAACTAATTAATCATATCATAAAAGTATGAAAACAGAAAGATTTATTGCCTGCAAGAATTTGAAAAGAGTATATAATTAATGAAGTTGCTGCAGTAATGTGGATGTTTAATAAAAGATTAAATCATGGCATGATATGATTAAGCAGTTGTTAAGCATACAGAAGTTTGTTTACGTGCTTGAAACTATATTTTTTTAATGTATTTTACACTAAGTAAGTAATAAAAACTAAATAAAATAAACTATGTAGATTAATTGCCATTTGAAAAAACAAATCTCAAAAGCATTAATAGATTAGTGAAAATAAAATGCGTACTTTATTTGAAAAATTCATTTTATCAAAAACTGATGTATACGTAAAGTTAAAAAAACATTTTTGTAATATTCCTCGTACATTTTCGTTATTATTGGTACGGTTACAATACGTCACGGAGAGTCGGAATTGACCCAGACAGTCCTTGAAATCTTGGAGAAACATTTTGTAAACGTATTTTCATATCATTTAAAAAAGACGTATTGCAAATTGTACCGCATCTGTTTTTCAACATTTTATTGATGAAATGCTTTGCATTACTATTTCATTTATCTCTTTACACAAACTTTGGTAAGCATTAATTCAGATGTCATTTAATTTAATTTTTGAAATTCTGATATTAATTTTATCAATATTTTTTTGTTTAATATTTTAATCAAGATTTAAGATTTTTTTCTTTGTTTAGTATTTTAATCAAGATTTATTTTTTTAAATAATTATCTGTTCATTTCGACTAAAAATTAAATCCTGTCCTTAAATAATAATGGCTAAAATAGAGCGATTCTGAATTTTGCAGAAAAGTTATTAGAATAGCTTTATCTTGATATAAGTTATTTATAGAATGTTGTTATTCGAGAAAGAATCGAGAAGTAATATTAATGTATATTTGCTAACACTAATAAGATCCCTAAATAAGGTTTAATACCATATTTAAGGGACCAGTCATTTTGACGGATTTCGTACTCCATGAACAAAATTACAAAAATCATAGTTTTCTAATTTATGCTGACAATTATCGGTGCAAGGAGACATACATACCCAAATTTATTTACCCTTCATACCTTTAATTTTAGAATTCTATCGTTTCATAATTAATTGTAATAAACCAGTTTTTTCATGAAATTATTTTTCTGGTGACAAATATAAAAGCATCTTTGACCGCAGATACTAAATAAAAGTCATAATTCAACGAAAATGTCTTTCGATAACTTCGAACCCAATATCATCGGGTCACGATTCGCCAGATCGAGGGATACATGTGACACTTGTAATAATCTGTCAATCCTATGTGCTTAAAATCTAAATTTTAAAGCGTTAGGCTCAAGACTAAGAGCGATCCACAGTCGTACAGTTCCAGTCGATATGTCAAGAACGGTTTGGAAAAGGTTCAGATTGTTTAGTTTAAAATGCTTATTAATTTTTAGGTTACATATATCTAATAAAATGTATTTCAATAAAGCTTAGTATAATTAATTAGGTAGTAGAACTGGCTGACACTGTCAAACTGACGGATGCAGTTAGAGACACTTGACAATATTAACATTATTGGGTTCAAGATGAGTACTTTTCAGCCTTAAATCTTCTCGGAATCCGATAGCTAACTTATTTTTCTGTCTTTTGAAATAAAATTAACGTGACTAAAACCAACTTCAACCAATATATGAGCTTGGAAATGCATTCCAAAATAGTTCCTAACGTTTTACTTGCATTACAATTACTCTTAACTGGAGGAGTTTGGGGGCGGCTTAATTTCGACTGGTGATGGATAAAATAGGGAAGTGTGCTGTCAAAATTTCATGATAAAGATGTAGTCCTTCTTAATTTCAATAAAGTATTTTAAATAAGTTATAAAAAGCAAAGAGTTGTATGACAAGAATAATTGGCTTAATGAATATAAAAATAAAAATAAATGTAAGTGAGAAGAACAAGGAGATTGGAATTTGAGGAGCAAAAGTAAAATGCAATGAAAATCTCTGATGAGTTCTTGTCATGATTTCTGATTGCTGGAAAAATGTTCTGTGCTTCCGTTCAAAACGTTTGAGATATTTTTGGGCAACATTTACTTTCATACAAAAATAACTTCAGGTCAGATTTTTTTTTCAGTAAGCGTCATATTGGATGTTGCTCGCTGCGAATCATGCTTCACATGAAGCAAATGAGTTGCCACCCTCTGATAACTCAAGAAAGTAGGCATAACATACTCGTAATACAACCGTGCTATGTACTTTGATTTAGATATTTTATCCTAAATCCGCCTTATGACGGTCGTAAATTACTATGAATAAATCTGTTCTGAAGCCACTCACATTAGAAAGTTACGAGGAGTGACTATGAGCGCAAATAATTTAAATTTTTCAAACTAAAAATACTTTGGATGTTTATAGCAGATTAACAAGGAATTAAAGCCGTTCATCCTATATGGTTTTGTAATGAAATGGTCAGCACATTTGTCTAATAAAATGCATCTAAAGGCCCTTTTCTTGACTTCAGGTTGGGATGACTTATTTTTCATCTATTTATTCCGGCCAAATTACTCTCCTTCCTGGGCCAAAATAAAAATTAAAAAGGTGTTTAGTTACTAAACTAGATGTTTGGTTAACTGGAGTCTTCAATGCAGTCGCCTTTATGGATCAGATTGTACGGCAGTAAAGCCATTCTCATCATGTTTTCATGCAGTACTATTGTCAATGTATCTATCCGGCAATTCCAAGCTGTAGAGCATGAATCGAAGGAAAATTTACCAAGGCCAAAATCCAAGAAAATTTCCAATGTCGTTTCCCCCAAAAGTCAGTTTCGCAAGATTTCTCTTTCAAACTCCTCTTTTCTGCATTATGTTGATATTGTTTTATTTGAAGTATAATGTTATTTTAAGCTAAATCTGGTATTCTGCTACCCAAATTTTAGATGCTTCATTTCATTAGTTAGATGTAATATATATATATATGTTTATATGTATACGTGGGAAATATATAAACCAGAAATATTATGTAAAATTACGCAAAATTCATTCTTTTACTGTCTTTTAATTTAAAAAAAAAGTTGAAGGCATTTAGGAAGAATCTGACACAGAACTCTTGTTTTCAAGGAACAAAGGGTAACATATATTTTATCTTTCATTGAGCTTGTCTCCTTACAGAACTCAAGTCAAAATCGGTCGAATCGAACAGAGCTCTTTTTAAAATGAATGTCAATATACAGTAGGATTCTGCATAATTTCAAAATTGTCATTCTTCTGTCATTATTATTATGAAAAATTCTTTTAAACGAATAGAGTTTAAGAAGAATTATTAACACTATAGTAAGCCACTAAGCTATCACTATAGTAACACTAAGCTATCACTATAGTGGCGTAGCGAGCATAACTGGCGCTCGAGGCAACATACCTTTTTAGCACTTCTTCCGAAATCATATTGTTGCGTGTGTACGGGTTCGTTATGGATTGAATGCACAAGTCGTTAAAAAGTTAACAAAAATTTATTCTTTCCACAAAAAATAAATCAAGATGCTGAAATATTTCTTCAGAGATATTCGTACAATTTAACAATATCTGAAACGTTAAGCAAAACTCAATTCAAAAGCAGATAAACTAATTCTATCTCACAGCGATACAATCAATAACAGCATTAAGTAAACAAACAGTTCGCTTAAAACAGCTACAACTACAACAACTGAGATGAGGTGTTTCAATTCGGCTTTTATAAGCTTTTTAATTATTTACGATAACATTCTGGTGAAACCTCGATTTTTCTCAATTTTTGTGGATGGTAACAGCAGTTACGAGATATTCATTTATTAAATATTAAATGCACTCTCTCTTTTATTTTTGCTTTTTCGATGGAACTGTCACTTCAAAAATCGTCTGCGTTGCATGGGAAAATAAAGCAATTTTAATTATAATTCCAAATAAATACCTACATAAATACGAAATCCGTAACACTGCCCCCTTTCCCAAGGATTGCACGTCCCGGACAGAACAATCCCTGGACAGGAAGACGAACTTACAACTAGGCATCAATGCAATAATAAATATTATGTTACAGTAACAAAATAAACTTGCAGTAACTTTCAGCAAATCAAATACTATCAAACCCTTACTACAATCCAAATACTATCAAATACAATGTACAAATACTATCAAATACTGTCAAATACAAATACTATCAAATAGTATCAAATACAAATACTATCAAATACTAAATACAAATCAAATACTAAATACAAATTAAATACTAAATAAAAATTAAGATACCTAGGAAATAACCATCATATATATAGTAAAATAGCTGGAATACGAAGAAAAATACAAATACAAATTAAATACTAAATACAAATCAAATACTATCAAATACTAAGTACAAAAAGGACCATGATCTTATACTATTTACATTACTATTTACAAGTATATACCCTACGTATGTACTATGGCCATAGTAAGGAGCTAACCTGCCGTAATGAACGACTTTAGGCTTAGAGTTCAATGACTTACGGATCCGAACCACGACGTCGTTCAGCCTGTTTAAGACTGTGTGAGGACCATCCCAAGGTGACTGTAGTTTTGGCGAAAGTCCTTTTCTACGAGTCGGATTCCATAACCACACCTTGTCTCCTTCGTTGAAACGATGTCCAGTAGCTCTCGTGTCGTAGCGGCTATTTATCTTCTCCGTAACCAAGTTGACTCGGTCCCGTGCAAAGTTGTGTATCACTTCAAACCGGGTCTGGAGATCTTGAATGTATTCCTCAGGCGACGAAGGCGCATCCGGAGGGCGACCAAACAAAAGATCACATGGCAGGCGAAGGCCACGACCGAAGAGCATCTGAAATGGCGAATAGCCGGTAGTCTCGTGGACAGCGCTGCGGTAAGCCAGTAAAAATGGTAGTAACTTCTTGCCCCAGTCCTGTTGGTTTCTGGAAACCACTAATGAGAGGTTATTGATGATGGTTCAATTAAAAACCTCTCTACCATGCCGTCCGACTGGGGATGTAAAGGCGTCGTTTGGGTTTTGTCAATGCCGAGTAGCTTGCACAGTTCTTTGATTACAGCCGAGGTAAAATGCCTTCCCTGATCGGAATGTAACTGAAGAGGCACTCCAAACCTGGAAATCCAGTGCTGTATCATCATCTCTGCTACTCTGACAGCCTCTTGATCCGGAATATGATGCGCTTCAGGTTACTTGGTGAAGTAATCAATGACAACGAGGATGTATTTGTTGCCATCAGCAGTTCGTGGCAGAGGTCCTAAGATGTCAAAGGCGATACGTTCAAAAGGTGCTCCTACATTGCAAGGTTGCAGCTTCCCTCGTCTGCGTTTCTTCGGTCCTTTCCGACTTGCACAGGCATCGCAAGATCGGCACCACTTTTGCACGTCATCCTTTACATTATTCCAGTAGAAACGCTCCCGAACTCTCTGCAAGGTCTTCACTATTCCGAAGTAGCTCCTGCAGGACTGTTATGTAGTTCTTTAAGGACTTTCGGGATCCGGGATCTTAGGAGTAGCACCTGCCATCGGGAGGCCTTTCCATCATCCGATTTGAATTTCCGGTATAAGACGCTATTTCGAATATGGAATGAGTCCCAGAGAGTCCAAAATTGTTTTGTCGTGGTTTTATAGCTCTAAATGTCCTGCCAGGTAGGTTTTCTGTTTGAGGTCTCCATTAAATCAATTATGAGTTTAATGTCGCGGTCTTCCAGCTGATCGTTCTTGATTTCCTTTTCACTCCATGATGCGTCTGGATCAGCCGATGTTGATTTTGTAATTTGTTGTACGACTGGATTAAGCAGCTGATATTTAACTTCGACCCTGGAACAATATCGGCAGTTTTCTGGGCAAGGTCTTCTAGACAAGGCGTCAGCGTTTCCGTGCGATGATGGATAGTGATGTCATATTCCTGGAGTCTCTGTGTCCACCTGGCTATCTGACCCAGATAATTAAATCTTTGTGTCTTTGTATGTAAGTGTCTTTTAAATTTCAAGGATCCTGAGGGTAAATTCTTGAAATTTAAAAGCCAGGCCAATGATGCATGATCCGTGCGGAGCAGGAATTTTCTGCCGTATAGATAATGATGAAAATGTTCTACGGCTTTGACTATTGCGAGCAACTCTTTCCTGGTGACACAGTAATTCCTCTCCGGTTTAGACAGGCATCTGCTCCAGAAAGCCACTTCACGTTCTTGGCCCTCTATTTCTTGGGCCAAAACAGCGCCTACACTTTCATTACTGGCGTCCGTGTCGAGAATAAGTGGTCTGTCCAGCTGAGGATACATCAAAATTGGAGCAGATGTTAAAGCTTCCTTCAGGTTCTTAAATGCATCCTCACATTCTTTTGTCGACAAGAACTTTTGCTTGCTCTCTGTAAGCTTGTGAAGGGGTCTGGCGACGGAAGAAAAATCCTTCACTAATCTCCTATAGTAGGTGCAAAGCCCTAGAAAGTTTCTCAGCCGGTGTACATTTTCGGGACGTCTCCAGTCTTTAACTACTGACACGTTTTCAGGATCCGTGCGCACACCTTCAACAGAGATGACAAGTCCGAGATAAGTCACTTCCTCTCTGAATAATTTGCATTTAGCGGGACTCAACTTCAGATTGGCTTCTTTCAGTTTCTGAAGACCCTTTCTAAGATTTTCCAGATGTTCTTCGAAACTCTTCCCTACGATGATGATGTCATCCAGGTATATCAGACAGGCTTCGTAGGAAAGACCTTTTAAAACAGTCTCCGTCAGACGTTCGAATGTAGCCGCGCATTACATAGTCCAAACGGCATCACCTTGAACTGTCAAAGTCCTTGTCCAGTAGTAAATGCCGTCTTTTCTCGGTATCAGGATGTATTTATACCTGCCAATATCCACTCTTTAAATCAAGTGTCGAGAACCATTTGCTTCCAGAAAGATTGTCCAGAATGTCGTCAATTCAAGGAACGGAGTAACTATCTTTCTTCGTAACCTCGTTCAACCGGCGATAGTCAACGCAAAATATGTTTAACCCGTCTTTCTTCTTCACCAGGACGGTGGGAGAAGCCCAGGAACTTCCTGAAGGCTCGATGGCATTGCTTTCTTGCATGTCCTTTAAAAGTGTTCGCACCTCTTCCTGTTTCGCTATCGGCAGACGTTTTGGATGTTGCTTGATTGGTGGATGATCACCAGTATCGATTCTATGTCGAGTCAAACTGGTTCGAACCACGTGAGAAGACGAGCGGGAGAAAACATCTTGAAGATCTTTAATGACACGCTCGGCAGCATTCCTTTCTTCATCGTTTAATTGCGCATTCTGCAATAACTCCGATGTAATGCTCTCTGAAGACGCGGTTTCTGGGATGTTACTTTTTCTTTCAATGCTGGTTACTGGAGTACATTCTGCAAGCACTTCACCTTTCTTAATAAGTCTCGACTTGTCAGTTACATTAGTAACTGTCACCGGAATAACGGTCCTCGACAGGTCGACGAGTGCTCTCCTATTAGTACTCCTTTAGGGCTATTACAATTCTTGGAATATTCCATGACACCGCAGCGGAAGCTTCTATTTTTGGCAATGGATCCAGGAAGTAAAATTTCTGTTCTTGCCGGTATTGTGATATCGTCTTGAGCTATGATTTTGTGGATAGATTTCACTCCTTCATCATTAATTCAGAATAAGGTTATGTCCTCAGAGGCAGAATACAGTTCGTTATTTTCAAAGTCCAAGGAAAATTTGTATTTTCTTAGAAAGTCCAATCCGAAAGTGCAAGGGTTTGTAATTCCTGCTACATATGCCGTGTGATAGTAGGCGGCACTTCCAAACGTGATGTTAACGTTTAATTTCCCCTCTATGATAATCTTGTCGCCGGACACAGTCTGGAGGGTAACGCAGGGCGGCGTCCAGATAAGTTTACCTTCAAGTTATTGAGCCAAATCTTTTCGGGTGATGGTAACATTAGCTCCTATGTCGATTGTTATATTACAAGGAGTTGAATTGATGTGTCCCTTGATGAAAAGTCCCTTACTGCCGTCACTCACTGCAGAAATCCGAAGCGCTTTAACCTGGAGCTTTTCATTATCTGGCAACCACCGTCCCGCGAGATGGCCACGAATTAGTTTCCCTTCTTCTAGATAGACGCGGTCTTAACATCCGTGCCCTGGGATATTCTGCTGTTTTTTGTAATGTGCCCTTCAGCGCCACAGTTTCAGCACTTTATTTTTGGTTTCTTGTCAAAAATATTCCGTGCCAAGGCATTTACTTTTCTGGTTAAATCGTCTAGGCGAGCAGTCATTTGATCCACTGGCTCTTGCATGCGAGCAGCTTTGATTGGGTGGCGGTCTCTACTAATGGCTTGTTGTGTGCCTCGAATTTCATAGCGCACACTAGACACTTGTCAAGTCCTTGACATCAGCTATTCGCAGTGCTTTCTGTATTTCAAGATCCCGGATACTGTCGATGAAGTATTGCAGGGACAGGATTTCCCTTATTTCGGTCGAGCACTCCGAAAAGGCGAAGTGGAACAGTCTTTCAACATCCGTTGCGAGCTCCTGGAGTGTTTCCGTAAGCTTCTGTTGACGGGATTTTCACTGAAGCCTGCTGTAATCTTTTAAACACTTCTCTCCTAAATGCGACTCCAAAGCACCGGATAGAGCTTCGAAATGCCTTATGTTTTCGGGAAGAGTCTGAAAGATATCCGCTGCGTCTGCTCTCAGAGAAGCGGCAACATGACAGGCCTTAGCTTGGGAATCCCATCCATTTGCTTCCGCAAGTATAGAAAATTGAGTCTTATATACTTGCCACGAGGTCTTTCCATCATATGTCGATAGCTTCGGAGATGGACGAGCAGGCATGGGTGCTTCCTGCCGTCGCTACGAATTTCTTTAAAGCATCAACCTCTTTCGCAACTGCAGAAACTTTGTCATCAATTTGTTGTTCGATTTGGTGTTGGACGGCAGAGACTCTTCCTTCGATTCGTTGCTTCACAGCAGAAACTCTCCTTCTATTTGTTCTTTTACAGAAGAAACTCTTTCTTCAATGTGTTCCACTTTATTTTCAACAGCGTCAATTCTGCCTTCCATAGCCTCGAATTTATTTTCTATTACGCTGGTAATTTCTCTTTTCATTTCCTGTTGACCTGCTTCAATCTTTTCTTGAACAGCCTTCATTTCTTCCTTAACAGATTCCTCCATCTTTTCTTGAACAGCCTTCATTTCTTCCTTCACAGATGCTTGACCAGCTTTCATCTTCTCTTTAACTGATTCTTGACCAGCTTTCATCTCCTCTTTCACGAAATCTTGGCCAGCTTTAATTTCTTCTTTAAATGCAGCAAAGGCTTCCATAAATTGTCTTAATTGTTATTTCATTGCTTGTGTAATTGTCATTCAAAATCCCAATTCCTGACACCAAAAATTGTTGCGTGCGTACGGGTTCGTTATGAATTGAATGGCTACAATCAATACCAGCATTAAGTAAGCAAACAGTTCGCGTAAAACAGCCACAACTACAACAACTGAGATGAGGTGTTTCAATTCGGCTTTTATAAGCTTTTTAATTATTTACTAGAGCATTCTGGTAAACCTCGATTTTTCTCAATTTTTGTGGATGGCAATAGCAATTACGAGATATTCATTTATTAAATATTAAATGCACGTTCTCTTTTATTTTTGCTTTTCCGACGTAGCTTTCACTTCAAAAATCGTCTGCGTTGCATGAGAAAATAAAGCAATTTTAATTACGATTCCAAGTAAATAGCTAAATAAATACAAAATCCGTAACAATGTAGTAATATAATTTATAGAATATACTCGTAGTAGAAAATAATACAAATAATAATATAGAGTGCAGTGCCTTCCTTAAAATACTATATAATATATTGCGAATAGTCACTACCTGACTACTCTTCTACAAATACCACGCTGTTTTCCGGGATAATTAGGGACACAGACTCAGATTAAGTTTTAAATTCGAAAAAAAAAATTAGAAAAAAAAATCAATACTAGGATTGAATTTGGAAATGTGTCTCTGCCAGGGGGAAAATCCGACGTACGGTTATCTAAAATTAGTTAAAAAAATATTACTTATTTTACATACTTCTATAATTCTCTTAAAAACATTCAGTTTTTGAAGAATGAAAAAAAGATAATATATTGTTACGAATTTCACATTTATTTGGCTATTTATTTAGAATTGTAATTAGATTTGCTTCATGTTGCCTTAGCAACGCAGACGATTTTTGAAGAGAAAGCTACGCCAAAAAAAAAATAGCAATAAAAATAAAAGAGCGCGCGCATTTAATGATTAATAAATAAATATCTCGTAATTACTGTTGCCATCCAGAAAAATCTAGAAAAATCGTGAGATTGTTCTACTGATAATTTAAAAGCTTATAAAAGCCGAGGTGAAACACCTCATCTCAGTTAGTGAGTTAGTTGTTGTTGTTGCTGTTATACTTGTAGCTGTAAAAAGCGACTGCTGTTTGTTTACTTAATGCTGTATTGATTGTAGCGATTTCGCTGTGAGATAGAACTATTTTATCTGTTTTGAACTGAGTTTTTGCTAAACGTTTGAGATATTGTGATATTGTGCGAAGATCTGTGAAGAAATATTTCAGCATTTTAATTTATTT
>KK116098.1:1570070-1590536 GCA_000611955.2 Stegodyphus mimosarum
AAGAAATATTTCAGCATTTTAATTTATTTGTTGTGGAAGAATAAATTTTTGTTAACTTTTTAACGACTTGTGCATTCAATATATAACGAACCCGTACGCACGTAACAATATATTATATATAAGTAGATATATTTATTATTAATAATAATAATAATTTAATATAACACAATAATACGATTAATTACTGTTTATATATTTTTCTTGCCTTTGGAGAAGCAAATCTATCAATTACTTCATACAAGTCGATCATTTCAAATTTTTCTCTTTCCACCCTTAGAAATGCTAGGTCAGTTAGGCGATTTTGTCTCATCTTTGATTGTAGATATGCCAAAATTAATTTTAATTTGCCGGATGAACCTTTACAGCTAGTAACTGGTACTGAAATAGTAAGGAGTATTTGAAATGCGACTGTCAGGTTTGGAAAACCATCTTCTCCATTGGAGATTATAAAGGCAAGAAGCTCTAATGGAGTTCTAAATTTAATTTCTTTTGTACTATAGAATAACATCTTGTAATCACATAGTTCGAAATTAAGCTCTGTTCTATTAAAACTGTATTATAAAAGTCAATCCAAATTTTTACAATTTTTTTTAAGATCGTTATCAACATAATCCTTGTTTAATAAATTTTCAACGTTCAGTAAAAATCCAAATTTGAAATTAAGATTACTTAGGCGTGTAAATTGGACATGGAGTTGGAACCTCTGATGTATTTGGGCCCTCATCTTCAGAGTCTTGAATTTGTTGATGTGTTATCGCATAAAAGATTAGCAGCAGGAGTATAACCTGATTCTGACGGATTTTACTTCTTCATCCTTCTTGTCTTCTGGTTTTTCCTTCAGCAGTTCTTTTACTAAATATGATCCCATTATTATTACCAAGTTCTGAGTTTCTTTTTATGCTCTAATTTTACTTTCCGATTCTGAGAACCGTTATTTTTTTTTCACTTGCATTGGCACAGTATAAATTAAAAAAAAAATAATTTTATTATATTAATTAAGATATTACTTTTGAACACAGCAACAGTAAATAAAGTAAGGAAGGAGAATTTACTTTATTGCAAATTGCAAACAATTTTGTTGTAGAGACATTAGGTTATTTCGAAGCAGGAGCCATGAAAAATAAGCAATATAAAATTCAGTTAAAATATATTGTCTATCTCTTCAATTATTTTATTGAATACTGTTAACAATTTCACTCACATACTGTTCACTGAATAATAGAATTGTCGAATCAATGTTAAAAAGTAAAATGTTAAAAAGTAAAATGCATAGTTATAATTCGAGCATCGAATGAATAGCATTTCAAGGTCGAAAAGCTTATTAAAACGCTATAGTATTTTGTTTGTTATGATTTTAAAATAATAAGCTTGAGGTTTAGTGCATTTCGTTTAAAAAAATAAAAATAGATCACTATTAGGGGAAAAAAAGTGTTCAAAGAGAAAGAAGAAAGAACGTTTTGTATACGGAGATATTTGATCGATTTACTGCAAACATTAATCATAACATATTTTCTAAGACAAATCAAGAAAGGAAATAATTAACTGCATTACAATAATTATTAATTTACAAAATATATCCCAGAAATCGATAAAACTAAAACTCAAATTTTCGCAAAATCTTATTAATCTCGAGGAACATTTGGCGCCCCTCTGCGGAAGGCACGCGGAACATTATAGACCCCCTTGCCCTCCCTCGCTACACCACTGGTGAGCCATTTTATTCCATGCATTATATTTTACGAGAAATTTATGATATTTTTCAGAATGCGAAGGAAATCGAAGCCCGCATGTTTTTAATCATTAAAAAGATTATATAAAAATATGTACTTTCTAATTTTGTATATTAGAAAATATAAAAAATTATATACTTTATTAATATAAATATATTTATGTGAAGTAAAACATAAAAAAATTCAAATTAAAAAAAATAATGTACCTTCAATTTTTTTCGGAGATATTCGAATTTTCTTTTAATCTCAATTATTTTATTTATTGAAGTGGTTTGAAATCTTAATATATCTCATGAATCTCCAGAAAGTGAAATAATGTATTCCAGTATCGCACGTGTTTAAAACTCCTTTCTTTTATTATTTGTTACTTTGTGGTTAAATTCATCATTCTCTTAGCCTAAGGGTGTGGTTTTTATTAGTTCACCCCTCACTGAGATTAGCATCAAAACTTCCTCGGAAAATAAAAGAATAATCTCCGCAGGCACTAATTATCGCATCAGAACTCATTAGATCCCGGTGGGGATGGAACGAGGGGAACAAACCCTCCTAAATTTCGTTTGTTTGTCCTCACCACGCGAGGGGTTCGGCCGGACAAAGAAAACGGCCACGCAAACAAGCAATTTGAAAATCCACGCAGGGGCAAAATTTGCATGTATCGATCGGCTCACAGTAGCAAAATGCAGCACCCCCCGCGAATTGATGCCGACTGCTCTAACCAATGGGAAGTCTCCTCCCGTTTAGCCAATGGCAAGAGGGAAGGAAAAGATCTTGCCAAGTCTAACAGCATCAGGCCACATTGTTCACACGAGAAAGAACTGCGGTGTTGCAGCCTTGCTGATCGATACAGTGGACTCGTGCGCATCTTTTTCGAAAGGATGAGACGCTCCCTGCCTATTGCCCAAGGTCATTTTGAGGGGTCTACGAATGATTTTAGTAGGAGATGTTAGCATTCAAAAAAGAAATCCCTTTCTTCGTCGATGACCTAGAAATACTGCACCATGATACAAGCATTTAAATGCTTGAATCTAATAAAACTGTTTAACTGATTCTTATTTAACCGAAATAATATTATACTTGAAACATGAGGATCTTAAAGAAAAATTTTATTCGAAGGA
The DNA here is from genome assembly GCA_000611955.2 of Stegodyphus mimosarum. Classification (NCBI taxonomy): domain Eukaryota; kingdom Metazoa; phylum Arthropoda; class Arachnida; order Araneae; family Eresidae; genus Stegodyphus; species Stegodyphus mimosarum. Next base: position 1,572,916 of record KK116098.1, read on the forward strand.
AATTAAGGTAGCATTGGAAAAGGGTATTGGATTTTACAAATGAAATTTTCTTAAATTCGGTAACATATTATAGCGTATAAAAGTTACTAAAATCTGTATATTCCTTTAATTGTTAAATATAATTTATCAGTTATTCGAATTTGAAAACCATACATATATATTTTAACGCGTAGCTGGCAAATTTTTTCTTCTTTTTTTCTTTCTTTCTCTCCTCCCCCCACTTCCCTGAGATAGATAGAAACATCAAAAAATAAAAAATAGTATGATATTGGGTTTGGTTCCAGTGGAACCTAAATTCCCTTGCTAAACATAAATTGAAATCTAAATGTTATAATATAGCGTTTATGTTGATATCAACTTAAGTAGTCACTAATGAATTCGATCTTAATGATTAATTAAGAACATACTGGACTTTATTAGTCTTGAGAAAATTTTAAACGATTTTCAATCTGGAGGGGGAGAAAAATATTTCTCTTTTTTTCTTAACTTTCTATCCGGTATATTTATTCTGCACTTAAATCTTTACAATTTTATTTTATTTATTTATTTGTATTTTCTATTCTATGACTTACAAAAAATGTAAGGAAGGGATCTACACTGTTTCTTTTTCCTGGTGTGTGTGTTATGTTCTTGTACACGGACAGACACATTTGACTTATGCTTATTTCACTAATGAAATAATTTATACTGAATTTTCTTATCTGTTGTTTTGACTATGGAAAAGCATACAGTATTAAATGGCTAAAAGTGGGATGCTTTCGTAGATTGTTTCTAAAGGAAGGAAGCTTGTATTCACGTAACACAAGGGCAAAAATTCAGAAACGTCCAAGCTAACTGTTTACTGGAACTCGAACTGCTGAAATTACCACTCTCCAGCGGTGATATCCACTCGGCTACTAAATGAGCTGGCATATTTATAAATTTCATTTCGGTATAATATCGCCATGTTAAAGTTCCTAATTTTTAAATCACTGAACGTTCCTAATTTTTAATTAACTCTTTTTTTCTTAGTCTTGTAATTTCCACTTCAGGAAATTTAGTAGAAATTAGAACATTTCATTAACAGCATGCTCATTAAAATATAATTATAAAGAATTATAAATGGAAATGCATCGCATTTTTGCTATGGCAAATTATTTTAATATTCGGTTAGCAGTTGAAGCCAAAAAGTCAATAAGTAAAATTTTGAAAAGGAATAATTAAAGCGTGTTCTTTGATTAAGAATACTTTAGTTTTATGATTTCAGGTATTTGTAATGCAAAGTCCCCCCCAGTTGCAAGTGTTAATTTAATTTAATTTTATTTCATTTTATTTTTTAGAGAGGAAGGGAAAAGTAGGACATGAGTGCATACTCACTACAATGCGAATGAAGAAATTTTATGTTCGCTTTTGCGGAATTTTACTTCAGTAAAGATAATATGATTAAAAGGAAGTGAAATATTTTATGTTCCTTAAGACAAAATAAATTCTCTTCGATAGCGTTTAATGCCGAGATTATTTTTTGTTTGCTTAAATACACAATTATTTTTCTGTTTTTACGAAAATAAAAAAAGTTTTTTTTTTTTTATTTTTTTTTTTTTTTTTGTATATTCCCTAATACTTTACAGAACGGCAAGCTTATGAATAATACATAACTGATTTTGCATTTATATTTGCAGAATAATTTTTACTAAACACTGAATCAATTTTTTACTTCCATCTAAATTAATACATAATAATTCTCACACACCTTAAATTCTCAAAAAAATATTTTTTTCGAATTTTGGCTCATTTTACCGCTAGTTTGTTTCTGCTGTTTTTTGCATCCCATCTCATTAATATAGCTGTAGTAGCCTGTTTTTTTTATTTATTTTGAATATGACCAAACAAAGTCAGTCAGGTGTTATTTCACTGATTTAAAGTGCTGAAGTCTCCGATAAACTCTCAGTGTGTTTGTATTATGGGGAATTTAGCGTATTTTATACTAAAAATGCTTATACAAATTATTAAGATTTATACATTACTCATACATTCTTTAGAAAATAAATATACCATGAATTTCATTATTAGAAAATAAATTGTATAATTTCTTAAAATATTGTTTTCGGAGTTGTAGGCATGACATTTAAATTTAAAGTATATTAAAGCAGCCCTTTGGAAGCTATATAAAATAATTTATACGTGTAATATACGCTAATTTATTACAGAGAACCTTAGCTGAAACAGGAAAACAGGTAAGATCTTATTTGCAAGAAAAATCTTAGTTGTGTCATTCATTCTGTAAAGTTTCGATTCATTTTCATTCGACGTGTTATACTTGGGAGAATGTAGTTTAATTTATATTAATAATACTTATACTAGCTATTCGAAGTTATATATTATTGTGATATCATTTAGAAAATAAATGCTTTATGCATTACATAAAAAAGATGTTTTTTTAAAAAACATTTCTATTAAAACTTTATTTTCTCAAAACATGATTTTTCACTATTACGCATATTATATTTTAAAAATGGTCAGTGACACATACATGAAATTTAGCAGATATGAAGATTATCGTCTAACTGAACTAAAAATATAAGTAATATTTTAGTATTAAAAAATTATGCATGGAAGTATTAGATACTTTTTTTTATTGAAATACATTTGAAAACTCAAAATGAAATGAGAACTTGGATTCACAGTAGTTTTCCTATATAATAAAACCTATATATTAAATTTGGGATTTAAGTATGTAACAGAAGGTTTTGAATTGTGCGAGCATAGTGATAACCTGGCGTGAACACATAAAAACTTATCTTACAATTAAAGCTAAAATAATTAAAATTAAATAATAATTTTAAAAATTAACAATTTAATAAATTAATAATTCCATAATTTAATTATTAAAATTAGAAAAATATCTGTGGCAGAGCAGACTTTCTGCTTACTAATTCTCAAAGCAGATATGTTATGAAGCCAGCTGTAAAAAAAGTAATTGCTTTTAGAACAAATACATTATCCCTATTCTTACAATAATCGAAGATCTTGAGGGTTTTAAGATATACGAGCCCCGTTAAAAACTTATTAAAATTGTATGTACTTTGTAATAATATGTTTTATTGTTTTTTATTACTTAAATTCATGAAAAAAAATAAAATTTGTAAATAAATAAACAAGCTAATTTTATTTAGCTGTAGAAAGATTGACAAGTGGTCCAAATAATTAGAACTCCACTGTATTTCACTGAATTTGACTTTTAATTAGCTGTCTAGTGCTGTCAAAAATTATCATTCTGTACCTGATGTTTTGCCAAAAAGAATTGAGAACAATCATTATTTGTTATTCTTATTTAATACAGAAAACGATTTATCAGTTATTAAGCTTGGATGTAGCGGACGGTATGTAATTCCTTTGGGAACTTCATGCTCCAAGAACATGCTTGCAGTCTTCAAGAAGAGCAAAAGAACATTATTTGTCATTTCGGAACCACAAAACGAATCTTCCCCTCCTTGCCCCTTTAACTTAACCCTGTGCTTTCAGGGGGCGGGACAAATCCCGCCTCTAAATGCACGTGGTAATTTTAAATCTGTGGGTGGAGCAAGTGAAGGATCTTTGAAATGTTTTTACGTGTAGATGATGTACTTTCTGAATTTAGTGATTTCTTCACTTATAGTATTATTTACAATTTCTGAATTTACTATAGTTTTGCTAATGATGAATTACCATGTCTTTCAAAGTATGTGTAGAGAGATTATACAGACTGAAGCGCAAAGTACTTTCTCCTACCATTTTATCTTCTTATTATTAAAGGCTTCTGCTTTAGCGAATGTTAAACTAATCGCTAAGTCTGCTTATTCTCTCTTGTTTAACACATTTAATACTTTGCTCGCGTTTAATACATTTAATACTTGTATTACATCATAAGTATGTAGATTAGTGACAGAAATATATGAAACTCCTTTTTGTGGATAGCCTGGAAAAACATCTTGTTTGTTTATGAATTTAAGAAACTGACCGTAAAAGTAGTAGTCTAATTTAACCTAATCGAAACTCTAATGCATAAATTTACTAAGCAGAAATAATTTCTAAAATTAGAAATGTTGAAGTTCTATGAAAAGCCATCATTTCCTGATAGGGATAAACGAAAATAAATATATGAAATAATAAATAATTATTAATTAAAATTAAATGAAATCTAAAGAGATAAATAAAAATTAATAAATTTATTTAAATTAATGATAAATGGATAAATAATGCATAGAAATATTCAAACCAGTCTTATTTGGATCTCTGCTTGAAACTGCAATTTCTCTCTGAAAATGTGAAGTATGGGAACCGAGTTCTGGTGAACTTCGGCTAAATTAAAAATATAGGTTGATTAAATTTGAAAAATCTCATTGTTTTAAATGAGTATGAAATTACAAATATGAATAAAATAAATTGAAAAATTATATAGATATACAAGTTCCCCATCCCCTGTCCTCAAAACTGAAAATGGTGAAAACGTAATACTGTAGATCTGTAAATCTGCTTACTTTTTTTAAAGAAAATTCTTATTTTGAGAAACTGTATGCTTTTAAGCAAATGTCATAATTGTCAACATTTAAGAATATAACGCCTTTATACCTCTTTTTAGAACGGATTGTATAAAGTGAAGAAAAAAGAAAAAGAAGACTGAATTGCTTGCCTCGGGTCAGTATGGGACGTACGGAAGATAAATGAAATATTATTATACCAAGCAAGCAAACAAGAAGACAAAAAATTTAGGGAAAATATTTTAAAAAATAAAATTGCCCATTGGGGAAATGACGGCAGTAAAACTGCGGATCAAACCAATAACCGTTTTTAAAAAAAATTTTTTAGATTTTGAAGTTATTAGTAAATTAAAATAGTAATTTTTAAACTAAAAATAGAGTGTTAAATGTATAATTTTGTGATGAGTTGTTATATTACCGGAAGAAGTTAGTTGGAGAAATCCAAATATTATAATTTTACTTCTCATCTACGGTCACGTTTCATCTTGTAACATAAAGAGTCCTTTTGCGTAACACAACGTCAACGAAATTATCATTTTAAATATGAAATTTTATTTAATTAAGCACATTGTAAGATTCCTTTGTGTTAATTAACCAGTTATTGTATGTTTTTGATCTTTATTGTCACTTCTCTCTTCCGTTGTCCCGCCAAAATGCAAATTGGTTCTCGAGTATTTATAATGAGGCTTTTGGGTTGTAAAACAGAGCGTGCATTGCCTCTCGAGGCCACGTTTATGGGTTGCTAAAAGGTTTGTATTCTTCAGCCTTTCATTATAATCGAAGATACTCAATCATCCCGCCTTTTAAGTTGAGTAAACTTGGCATTAAATTGAATTGTGTAGTTTTCGGTTACTAGCTTACCTGAATTTAATTTTATATTTGACTGTTACGTTACGTTTTCTTGCCCTAAGTGCTGGCTGAGCTTGCAAGCACTATGAATGCCTTCTATTCGTCATGCTTTGAATAAAAGGGTCTTTTACACCCTTCTCAAGTTTCAGTTGTTATTTTAGACTTAGCAATAATTCACTTAACGTCTACCACGAATTTGGATGCTCTTAGATGATTGCAAAGTATATCAAACTTTATAACACCTTTCACGCAAATAATATTTGTGCGTCTCGAATGAGCCTCATAAAACTTTCGAGTAATAAACTACCATGTGTTAAAAAAATATGCGACTATATTTTGTTAATTAAAAGAAATTAAAATATTTTTATTGAAATTCGAATATTTTTATTAAGTTTTACAGGTTGTAACATATAATAACTTGAATGATTTAATAAAGTATGCCAATTTAATATGTTAAAAGAAAAACAATTCCATAAATGAGGTTTGGAATTAAAACTGCATGTCAATTTAATTTAAAAAAATTAATCAATTCGATTTTAATTAAAAATTCATTTCAATTTAATTAAAAAATTAATTAATGTTGTTTTAGAAAAGTCGTTGAATTTTTCAGGATCTGTCGTCTTTGTATAAGTTTGTATTTTGCTTGTTTGAATCCAAATTGGCGCGTTTCTCTTCCCTTTGTTATTCACTAACCAGCGTTAGGCTATTTACTGAAATTATTTAATTGTTTTTACATGCTCATAAATTATTTAATTATTACCTTCTAAATTATTATTGTGAGTTGCACAAATAGAGGTTTCTCCGTTTTACTAACGGACAAACCTCTATTTGTTTAACGAACAAACCTCTAAAATATGGTTTTACTGTTTGTATTAGTATTTTTTTTTCCGTTTATGTCATTACAATACTAAGTTTTCAAATTATAGTACAAAATTATTTAAATGTTACAGCCGAATTCGGCACCTGTCACAGAAAGCGATAAATTTGCGAATTAAGGTACAGATATGGCATCTACGTAGGCGTAATTTCTACTCTATTGAGAGCATGTAGAAAATTTAATTTTGCTGCCCTAATCAATATTTAATTCTACAGCAGTGACGAGAGACGGCATACACTTAGTTAATTAAGATGAGTTCATTATAGTTTCATGAAGATTTCTATATATAATTCGTAGTAGTTTCTATATATAAATATATTCTATGCGTTGATGTAGCAATGTACCTTTATTGCAAACACAGTTCTGAAACGTCAGAAATTCAATTAGAGGCTTCTGATTTAACTTTTTCAATCATTAAATTTTATATTTACGTAACTACATGGTGCTACGATGAAAAGGATACTTTGAAGATATTTAGCTATTTGTAATGTAATTTCTGATGCTAAAATTAAAAAATGACATTAAAATTATGTATAGTATTACATTTAGTACCCCAAATACTGGTTATTTATTATATACAAGTTGCTGTTAAGTTATATAAAAGTTATTTATTATATACTGGTTATTCATTATATATATTTATTACATACATTAACGCATGACTGCGGTAATTGCAACGGGCAATTAAAATTAACTGTAGTGAAATTTTGACAAACAAAAATCAATGCATAAGCATTTATTATAAATTTTATTATAAATAAATTTTAATGAACTTTTTAACAATTTGTAGACATTTTCAAAATATTTTAAAGCAATTATTTTGTAATGGGGAAAAGTGTGCCCTTGTCTTAATAGGCAGCTATGTACATACATCTCCAAAAACATTACGCATTTTCAAATAATTTCTCAGGCAATGCAAAGATCTTGAATAGGTTATTTATTTATGAAGACTTTAAAACATTCTATGTACTTGGTCAGCAAGGTGTTTATAATAAGCTCCCAGATTACTATTATTTAATATTTCTACTAAGGATAGGTCCATTAATCAGCAAATTGGCTGATCTATGGATTAAAATTTTACCAGTCGATTAAATTATCAAATAATTGAATTTTTGATAGTTTTAAAATTGTTTGTTTGTTTAATTGTTTAAGTATGTATTCTGATATCTAGAAGAATGTTTTTCAAATCTGATCTTAAGTGAATGAATTGAAAAAAAAAATCGTAATTCAGAACGTGTACCTTATTTATGGGAGATTTAAATGAACTTTTCTCAAACTGGCTATTTTATGAATTATAGAAAAAAAGATGCAGTATTGGATCCAGGATTTAAATCTCTGCAATGTATTACACTGAAGAAATAAGGTGACATCTGGTCCGGATTAGAGACATAAATTAAAAAAAAAAAAACTTTAGAAAAATTCTGAAAAATAAAGACTCATGAAATGGAAGGGAAATATTATTTTTTTTTATATTAATAAAACTTCAGACTCGCAAATGCTTTGCATGGTTAGTAAAAATTTCACACAATAAAAAGAAAATTGATTTATATTTGATTTTTGAGCACAAGAACCTGCGCTATGGATGAAATCGAAAAGCGTTTCAAGTGGGGCGGCACGTGTGTACCTGCAATATCAGTGCCATATGAGAGAGCTTTTAAAATTCACCTGGCTATAATGTGATACTGAGAATACTGCCCAGAATATTGAGTTTAAAATGGGAATTAATTGAGAACAAATAAAAAAAAAATCTGATGTGTACACCACATGACTTTCTTTGTAGGGAATATTAATTATACGCGTTTTTTCTTGCACTTCATTTAAACTTATTGGATTGAATTAAATCTATTTAGTCGATAGCGCATAAACCACACTAGAATAAAGGCACTTTTTAAAATTCACTATATTTGTTTACCATACCGACATTCTGGCGCTAGGTTCACGTAACAGCGTTGCATCTCATTCATTTTATAACTCAGAATGAACAAAAATTATATCATCGGAAGAATTATCTAATCGTTGCCACATGTTCTATTCAAATGCTATAATAAATCTAAAACGATGTATAAGAAAAATTAAACAAACAATAAAAAAGGAACAGTTTTTCACAGACGATTCAGTATTTCTCATTCAATTAATTCAGTTCTCACTTTTCGACAACGCAAAAATACATAAAAACTCAAAACATCTATATTAAAAATTTCGAAGTAAATCTTAAACACTTATTTCCTCGAATAAATTCTAGAATGAACTAAGCATGATTTAATTCTCAATAATAAAAGAAGGCGTTATCTTTGTTGTTGCGAAGCTTAGTTTCTCTAGACTGACAACAAATCCACAGTTCTGCTAAGTTTCAAATGTAAACAAATATGACTGATATGGTAAAAACAATTAGGCTTAAGCGCACTTAAACAACTTTTAAATTGTTGATAATTGTACAAATATTGTATGTAGATTTACTAAAGGCATAAAACCTTAAAAGGAAGATAAGAACAACACAATTCAATCATTTTTAAAGCAAAAAATGCACAATTTACCAACATATAAGAATAAAAAAACTGAGGTCACTGAGCCGAGTAGTACTCTGCGCATATATATATATATATATATTTGGTGCGGCCGATTACAACCAAAATAGGAGGTGCAGATCTATGTGTTTTATAGCAGTCCTATATACAAAATTTCAACGTTCTTAGGCTAATCGTTTTTGAGTTATGCGAGATACATGCATACATCGTACAGACGCACAGACGCCACGAAAAAATCTCTTCAGAATTCATTTTAAATCAGTTTTATAATTTTTTGGGAGAAAGAGTCCTTTATTCTGTCGTTACGTACAGATGTCAAAATGGATATTTTCGTTGAAATATGATACCCGAAATTTTTTGTGATTATAATACTTCCTACATGGAAGTAAAAAGGAAGAAAATAAAAAATAAAAAGTGGATATTTCGTTAAACAATACAAATGTATTTTCATAATTATTAATTGTAACATATATATTGGTTAGTCACCTTTCTCTCTCTCTTCAAGTTTTTTAAAAATTATTTATTTTTAAATTCAGAAAATTATTTAATTATTTGCTTACGTACCATTTTGTCTGATGATGATCTCGCATCTTTTCTGATGGCTAGAAACTCTTTGGCAGACTTCTGGATCTTACTTAAAAACTAATCCAAATAGTTTTTGCAGAAGTAAATTATATTAAATTTACATCATTAAGAGAGTTCCGAAAAATGCTAATTAAATGACAATCTGAAAAAGCATTCTTCCCAATTTGAATAATTTTTATGATACTTCATAGAAAATTATAGTATGCGGTCTTTTAAGTAGTATGCAACATCTATGTAAGCCAACTGGGCTCTTCCTATCAACTGCTTTCTTCCGTTTGCCCAACTGTGAGAAATACTTGGTGAAATTAAGACTTGGGGTTGGTGGTAGTAACTTACAGACTCTCTCCAGTCCGTAAACATATCTTTCGTTCCAAATCAACTTTTCCAATCGTCTGCTTTAGCTCATTCTCCTTTGATCATGATATGTTTTTATTGATATTGGCGTACAATTTAAGAAATGAATCGCGAGAAGAAATCTCTTCATTGATGTGTTATTCAAGTATCAAGAATTTTAATCATCCAAGTATCCACGATATCTGGAAACTACAATGCCACTCGTGTTTCGCCAATCTCAGTATTAGCATGGACTATTGCTATTATTAATTATATCCTCGATTTTATTCACATCTATAGAGGCAAATATTCCAATGCGAAAGGAATTTGGGTTCAAAACTTTTCTCTTTAAATATCTGGAACCATTTTGTACGCGTTCAGTGATAGCATCATCCACAGCAATTTTTTTCATAAATTTGTGACATTTTCTTTCCTTTTTGACAGTGAAAAAGCACGAAATGACGGAAATATTCTTCATTTGCTCGCACTCTTGCAATTTCACAGAAAATGCTACGGCTGAATCATTACAATACATTTTTGTCAAAATGGTAACTGACATGTAAGTTTTAAAACGACGATTCTGTCTGCTTGCGTGAAGTTAGTTACGGTTCGAAAAAGCAATTTAAATTGCCAACAAGCAGGAAAACAGGACGAATGCACAGCGTGTCCTCAAGAGTGATTCCCGGTAATTATTTTCTCACGCATTGATCGTAGACATATACTTCTACTGAAGAAAAATGTTTTAAATTATCGTATTTTGGCATTATAAAAAGTCAATTTTGTAAAAGTTACGAAATGTATCTTTTTATACGTTCCTCTGGTCCGTATAGTTCTATTTAGAAAAACGAAATATTCACGATAAAAAATAAAATACAAAAAGTTTGTTTCACACGTGACAAAACGTGACCAAAATATTTAATTTTAAAAGTTTCATGTAGCTTTTCTCTTAAACTCAGGAGTCGTATATCGGTTGCAATGAGCAATAATTAAATTTATATGGAACTACAAATAAAACGTCACCAAAGAAAAAGATCACTGATGTTTAATGCATTAAGTAGCATGCTCTGATGATAATGGACTAATACGCAGACTGTCCACTGCAATATACGTCCTTAAATGATAAAATCAATCTTCGTATTCTTTTGAATAGGAAGAAAAATTTAAAAAGTAAGTACATTATTTAATAATTTGTAATCAAAACGGTGCATTTCTGAAATTAATAGGGAAAAAAGTTCTCTTAGCCACTTTAAAATAAGATAATTAAAACACGGGGGGGGATAGTCTTACATCACTTTACATGTGGTAATACATAATAACAAAATCAGAAAAATAAATCTGAAAGCATTCAGATTTTACATTACGACCAAAGGGGCGTTTTTTAACGTTTTATGTGTTACGTTTATTTATTAAATATCATGCTGTTCGCACTTAAACCATAAAATTCAATTCAACAGCAATATCGCAAAATAATTTTAAAATGAGCACATCTTTAGAATTTCCAATGCACAGTCTCATGCCCTGGAGATAATGTTTTTTTTTTCCTTTTCTTTTTTTCAGTGTTGCCATTGCTCGCTTTGAAATCGTTGAGGTTCTTAATCAAAAATTTGTTAAAGTGTTACAAAATATGAAATCGGTACTAAAACTAATTCCAAATTCCAAATTTGGGCTTGCAGATGCCCATATTCGGAGGAGGAACATGCATACATTTATGCAAATTCTTCATTATTTAACTTTTTTAAATATAACACAGGGTGATAATATTTGGTGGCAACAGTTTGAAAAGTGATACGAAGATTTACAGTGAATCGACGTAAAATGTCAAAACGAAATGAATAGCCCTTCTGAATCAATGCTTCTTTGGGCTAATAAATAAATAGCTCAAGAAAATTAAATGTAGCTTATGCTACTATTATAAAAACAGACATCCTTATAATTCGAAAGAAAAACATAAAATGAGAAATTCTAAGGCGAAACGCAGACTTCACTATTCGAACGATTCTAGCGTAATATTTGTTCGAAATGTCTGCCCTCAGCTGCTACACATAAACTTAAATAAATACGATTGCAAAATAAAATGTTCTTGAACTCTCTTAAATAATTGGTGCTACAAATGTGGAGGACAAATAACTGGTGTTCAAACGTGTATGACGCAAAAATATATGACTGAGCAAATCTTTGCGACTTGTTGACTCCCTTTCCTGAACTTTGTTTTTTAAAACCCCTAGAAAGAAACTCCATTGATCATGGCAACCGATTCCACTCGACTCCCATATCTAATAGCATTAGTTCTTATTGCTATAATTAAATATATTTCTAAAAAAATTGCTTACTACTGATTTAAGTACTAGAGCACCATCACGTTGAAACCACACAGCTGACAAATCTTTCAGTGAGACATTACCTTCTAAGAAGTCAGGCAATGAGTACTTTAACATTTTTAATTTAATTTATGTGTACATCTTAACCTCAAAATGAATGGTTCACTCAGCATTTCGTTCCAGAACTCACACCAAACAGTTATTAATTATAAAATTCGTAAATGAAAGAAATGTAGCACATTAGTAAATCACAAAGGAATATCATTGAATGACCTTTAAACAGAAAAAAATAACCTTAATTTATCCTAATTCATTTTTTAATTAATCCCTCAAGAAGGGCAAAGAGATTGATTTTCTGGATCTGTAAAATCCTTAAAGACTCAAAGACTTTAAAGTTGGATATCTTGCGGCAGAAACTGACTATACTGACTATTTTTGTCGCAAGGAAGTCGAATCATTTGTATCTTACGATTCATAATGAGTATAACAGTTTTCCTAAATATAAATATAGGGACACGGAGGAAAATATAAAAAGATGTATTTCGTAAATTTTACAAAACTGGTTTTTAAATTTTATAACACCAAAGTATAAATATTTGCATCTTTTGTAACATTTTTCTAAATATAATTCTCCAACCAACGGTTGAGAAAGTAAAGGTTGGATTAGGAGTTTGTGGACACAGTGCATATTACAAGTCATTATATTTATAGTATTCAGTTATAAATGTAAGTAATTTTTTATGTATAAATATTTATTTTTAAGCAACGAATTGGCTCAGTTCTATTTCAATTTTACTTTTTAAATTTTTTTCCAAGTTGAAGTAGTGGTATTTTTATAATAATATGAAACATTACTAATGGATGAAACTCCAGTTAATTTTTCAACGTTTTATCAATCTTATACCTATTGCATCATTTTAGCGTAAAATTTTATGCAGAAAAATCTAGTTACCCTATGTATTAATCGATTAACAATTAATTTTTATCTGATTAAAATATTTAAATTAATACTCCGTAAATTTAATTTTTGATAGATGTTAAATACAAATATGACTAGAAATCGTTGAAATGGCGAGCCATAATTTTTGGGCAGGAAATATGCAGAAACGCCAACCATAGTGTCTTAATGTGATTTAGATTAGTGTATTTTATAATCAAACCGTGTTATTTCAACTACATGCGTTTAAAATGTAAAAATTCCAGCTTTAATGTTTGTTTTATTTGAGATTTAAAGAAAATGCTTTTTCAGTTTTAATTTAAATATTTATTTAATAATTTCTTGTTGTTTTGTTGATTCCTTTTTAATTTGATATTATAACAGCTCCGAAAGCCAAAATCATTGGTGAAACCTTCCCCCCTTTTTTCAGCAATTATTATTTATTTTAAAAGAGCTATATTTATTTTTTATTACTGTACTTAAAATACACACTGATTAAGTTTATTTTCTTTATTTCTTTATTCTTCTTCTTTCTATTTTATTTCATTCTTTCTATTATTCACACGTGTGGCTAATCATTCAACGCCGGAAGTCATGTATTTTTTACATACATTCTCTCAAAATCATGTTCTTACTTTCAGGCATCTCGATACATACTCTGTCTTTCTCTATAGAAACGCGAACTTAATGTATCACATTATTCCTGAAATTTGAACAAATCTATTCTAATTGTCAAGAGAAACTTCAATGAATTAGGTAATAATAAGCATCAGGATCCCGATAAAATTTCCTCTGTATAGCCATTAACTCTCTGTACCTGTGAATTGAATTGAAATCAAAACGGATTTAATTCAATTGCAAGGTAGAACATTGAGTTTAATTCAGTTAAAGGAATATATTCTGTGATTTATTACGATTCGACACGCTATTTTTCGACGATGCCAAAATTATACCCATAGGGTGAAAACTTTTATTTCGAATTATGAATTTTGATCTTTTCCCGAGATAGAAAAGTAAAGTGAGTTATAATTCATGTTATGTACGTCAACACAGTATCGTCCTTCAACACAATGCTAAAGGCAGATACAAGATGCTTTTATTTTGATTTTGGAACTGTTTAAATAACAGAAGAAACGACTTGCATTGTAAATCTTAATATCTTTCTTGAGCCCTAAGTAAGTAATAATGCTTTAGCGCTTCTTACCAACTATTCTAGAACCTCATCCAGACAAATGGACATTTTAGCTTGGTGCAAACATACAGTTCTTGTTTATTTTCACCAATTTATGCCTTAGCAAGAAAAAGAGAGAGGTGAATTTGTAATCACCGTCGAATAAATATTAAATTTTTCTACAATTAAATTTATTACTTAAAAATATTATTTAAGCTGAGGTATTTTCCAGAAGTGCCGTCAGGAATTCACAAAATTTCATAGTTACACAGTATGTTATTACAGAAATTTAAGTCACTTACAAAATAGAAAATTGGAGAAGACAACATTCATGTTCATAAGCCTTCAATATACTTCTCACAATTTTTCTTGTAAGTGCTTACAACGCTTATAATGGTTCTCTGTATAACCTTTTGATTCCTCTATAGAACTTATCTTTTGAAATAATGTTCTTATCTCTGATTACCGTTTTGTGAATCTCTTCAATGTTATTATAGCAACGGCTTTTAGGAGACCATTTTAGGGAAACCAAAAATTAGTTTGCAGGTGATAAATCAGTTAAATAAGGTTGAGAATTGTTGCTCTTTTCTGTTCTAGAAACTTCTTAACGAGCATGGAATTGTGTGAAGGAACATTGTTGTGCAGATTGCATTGCGATTGATTTTAAGTCTAAAGGACTTAATTCTCTTCAGAAGTCTATGTATTACATCTTAAATCCAGAAAGGTTACATAGTCTTTACTCGAGATTTCTTAAACCGAAGTTTCTATACTCCGAGTGAAACTTGTCTACCCAAGAAGAAGTCTCAGGATCATAAGCAAAGCTCAAAGATTCATCTTCAGTTACAATTTATTTGAAGCAATTAGGATTAATGTCTGCCGTCTGGATCAAATCATTTGCTCAGCTTTCGAACCCATGACAGCAGATGTTCAGTGGAGTGGTTAACTGCATAATAAATTTTGTCCATCAACAGACGACTTTTAGAAAAAAAAAACAAATTCATAGTAATAAATGCTTTCATTAACCATTTGGCAAGTTTGTTGAAATTTGTTTAAAAAATTAGTCAAAACTTTGTAAAATCACTGTGTAAAAAATAGTTTAAAATGCCTTCTTAAACTAAAATTAAATCAAATTTAGTTATTCAAGAAAAAAACTTAAATGCGCACTCGAGAGAACTAGATTACAATGAGCATTATGATTCCCGCCAATACGTAACAAGGGGTTAAAAATTCCCTTATTCGTAATCTCCGAAATCTTACTGAAAACAAAATCTGGAGCAAGAATTTGGAAAATTTACCAGGTTGCTCTCGAGAGGGTGCGGTAGCTGCAGCTACCACCTGGACATGACTCCTTGCCTGCTCATTTGAAAAAATCGGAATTTTCAATCGGCCTGAGTATCTTCTTTGCTATTTCGGCTTCGTGGGTAATGATCACATCCCTCTCTCTCTTAAAAAAGAGTCCTTTACCTACCGAGAACGAGATCACCCGAGACTTTCTTTTTAGCATTTTAAGCTTTGATTTTTGTTTACATTTTATGTCTAAATTCTGGTTCTGCTATTATATTTTACCTGTATGCTTATAATTTGTATATTGTTATTATTATTTATCTTATCACCTAAACGCAAGTCACCGAAGGTATTTTATGCGGTGGAATGTAAAAAGAAAAATATCCATCTTGCGGTATATCTGTGATGACTTAAATTTGTATTTTAAGATTGAAAGATAAATAATTATTTCTCCTGTAAATACAACCGCAACATCCACGCGCTTCGAGGAATTGGATATTATGTCCCTTTCTTTCGATATGCATCAAACCTTTTGGTTTAACACTTTAAACCCAAGATTTTATTATGTCAATTGTAGCAATTATTTTGATTGATCAAATGTGTCACTGCTAGAGCTGAAAAAAATGAATAACCGAAAGTAGCAATTGAACAATGCTAAAGGAGTGAGTTTTACTGTATTACATATTATCACACATTAACGTGGAACAAATTTTAATATTACCCACAATTTCTTGAAAACATTAAATTGTTAGTAACATTTGAATATCTGATATATAAATCATACATAATACAGAGGGTGTTAATACATTTCTAGAATACTTCAAAGAAGAATTTTTAGATAATTTTCAAATGATGTGCAATAAAGAATTCTGCCAACAACGTATAATTTAAATGGTAAATATCTATCTACGCTTGAAATTTATTTCCTTTCAAAAATTGTTTCCAAATAAACTGCGGTCTTTTTTGAAGAGAAATATTCTTATTCCGCAATTCAAAAACATTGCGAAACAGATAACATTAACCTTTACAGATACGAAATTTTCAGTATTACTGATTGGAAAAGGAAAACGGTCAGCCATTACTTTTATATGGAATAAAGACTCCAGACAAACACTCTAAAAAGATAAGTACGGTTTCTAAAGAGAAGTCAATGGCAACAGAAAAATCTGTCGATGCGAAAATCAGTTGCGAAGTCTTCAAGCACATCAGTATTAACAATAAACACATCAAAGGGAAAAATGTCGCAGATATGCAATGTATACCTCGGAGAAGTATCTTGACACTTCAAGTATGGAGTGATATTCCTCTGGCCTACTAGAGGTCTGCCGCCTGATTGGTATAGTGGTTAGCAATGCTGACTGGTATATCGTTGGGTCTGGGTTCGAATACTGCCGAAGGTATCGCTGTTTGTAAGTGTACAGTGTCTTTACAGAATAGAAGAACTCAAAATATTGGAGGGGTGAAAGATTTTTCGATGGGTTTGATGACGGATATGGATCCGTTCCTTGTGGTGTTCTTCATCAGATTTGTGGCGGATCTGCACGGCTAATGCGGCAAGAGAATACCTTCACGAGTCATGATGAAATTATTCCTCTTCTGCGCGTCTGCTCTTTCTAATCACAAATCAAATTTCTCTAAGCTCTTTCTAAACACAAACCTACCATGATTGATAGACTCTTTAAAGTAGTTAACGAGGAATGTAAAATGGGACCCCTGGGAATTTTAAGAAAAGCTGTTCTGTAAGGGAAAACACGATGTAAATTTAGAGTCCAGAAAGAAAAAGAATAAAAGATCGAACGTTTAAATGACAAGTATTTGCATTTTGAACATTAATTAAACTGCAGCGAAATTTTTCTCAAATGTATGAACATCCTCTGTAATTTCTTAGTGTTACAAAAATTAGTGATACAATAATATTACCTGTAAAAATTTATTATATTTTTATGATATATCTCATAAATTTTATTGTATTTTATTTATAGGTGCTTTAGATGCTTTCAAGTATGTAAAGCAACTTTCACTGCCTTATTTCACTGTCGGAGGCAAAGCTAGATATGGACTACAAGGGAACATGAAATTATAGTTATAATTTTTTCCCCTATTTTTGATAAACTGTCTAAATTGAGAGTCTAGTCTTTTTTTTACAACATCACTGAATGTGTTTACTGTATTCATCATATTTCCAAAATACATAAAATATTAGTTTGTGTTTGTAAAGAGATTTTCAGTTCATTTTTTTATTAAAT
>KK116098.1:1590551-1612616 GCA_000611955.2 Stegodyphus mimosarum
ATATATATATATATAAAAGAATGATATTTAAGAAATTCAGTCTTCATCATTTACCGTTTTGTTATATTTCAGTGCCTATAAATGGCTTAACATAATCAGCTGTATGGTGTTTAATGGGAAGTAATTGTATTGTGTACAATTGTGTAGTGGCGTAAAATTTTTACATGTAAACGTCTTATAGTCCATTTATGATTTCTTTGCAAAAAAAAAAGAACTGTAAAGTATAATTTTAATTCGTAACTTTCATGGTGTTTGGGAGTGTAATCGCATGTAGAAAATTCCGAGTTATAAATTGATACATCTACATAAATTCTAAAAAAATGTTATTCCTGTCTTTAAGAACCATCATAGAGTCTATTACTATAGAAGGTTTCAGATGTAAATTAAATACTTAAGAATATACTTAATAAGCCTATCAGTGAGATTTTTAATTAGTGGATTATACAAAAGATAACTATCACTACAGAATAAGTTAATTCTTTATTGATACACACGAAGTCTAGAAAGTTTTAGGACCATTTTTTAACAAATTCCAGAAAACATATGAAATGGCATTTGATAATATATATCCGAGTCGGGACAAGGATGAGGCAAGTGAGGCACTTGTCTCAGGTAAATTACTAAAAATAGCGCCAAAGTAGCCACATAATATTAGAAGTATATTTAAAAAATTATAAATCGTGATATTCAGCTTTGGAACACATTGAGAGGCATCGTCTAGAAATATCATATTTAAAGTAATTAAACATTATGAACATTTTTTATACCATACTTGATAAACATGGTGTGTACCAAAAAGTGTACCGAAGTGAAATTCTGAGTATCAAATTTCTGATTTCCAGTCCTCATTTTTCATAGTCATCTTCTTAGTCAGGGCGGCCTCTCAGTTTATTTAACACAGCATAGCAATGTGTCATCGCAATGTGCAATAAAATTCTTTAAATGTGAATTGACTTGTTTACTTTATTACCTTCCCGCAAGGTAGTTTCTATATCACATATTTTATTGCTAGTTTCCATCAAATGGGAACAAGAGCTCAATTTTTTTTGTATTATACATAACTGAGTTAGCTTTAAAGAAACATTAATGCCATTAATTTATTATCAAACATGCCGCTATCTTATAGAACTGTGTACCTGTTATGAACAACATACGGATTTATGTTTAATAAACTGCGCAGACTGAATTGCCTAAGAAAGCTATGCCACCGTATCAGTGTTTTGTATTGTAGCTTTTACTGCAGTTTGCAGCATAAGAAATCTCATTAAGCATACGCGAAACTTCGCCAAAACTTGTTTTCCAAACCTGTCAAACTGAATTTGAAATGATATGAATTAGAGTTTATTTCTGCGAAATCCAATACATTAAAATCCAGTAGAATTGTATCCAGAGATTAAATAAGTTTTCTGAAAATGAAATAGATCCCATTATTAATCTTTTCATCCAGTTTAATGAAGTTTCTCGTTGAATGAACCATAGTCTTTGAGTTTCCATCCTGTTTTATTCTTATTTAATTTCTTTCAGAAACTGCACAGTTGGTTTCATTTATAATTATTCCTGTAATAGCTATATCTATCGCTAAGTGGGTTAAGCGAATTGGAACCTCACTTCACATTTTGTCGAAACACTGCAAGGTTACTATTATTTTTCATTAACCAGTTATTTTACGTTTTAGATCTTCACTGTAACTTCTTTCTTCAGTTTTCTCTCCAGAATGCAAAATAGATATTATTTAGGCTAAGGCTGTTAGGTTCTATCAGAGTCTTCCATCTTCTACGAAAGATGTATTTCATAAAAAATTTGGCTCTGCATATAATCCAAATTTTGCCAAATAATATGCCCGTGTATGCGCTATTGGATACAAAACCACAAAGCAGTTTCTTAGCTGAAAATGATTTAGAAAACATTTAAAGCGATATAGAATGTTTGGGATGGAAGGAACGATAGTTGTTGCCACCCGGGCGAAACAATGTGCATAGGTACGAAAAGTTACAATAAATGTTCAAGTAAGAAATGAGCGTCAGCTGTGTGTCTTCGCTGTGAAGAATCTGTAACCTCCAGGAGATTTGGGAAGGATTTTTTAAAGGCAGAGAGGGCAAAATTTAATTTTAATGGCAGCCGCGCTACAAGTCAAGATGAATCAGCTAGAAATAAACAAGTGTTGCCACCGACCGTGGATATGACGCAGTTGGAACCTGAAAAAGCTTGAGGCTGATACAGCTGATAAGAAAATTTGCTGATCTGCTTGATGGAGATAAAGGATTAACTCAAATTGTAACCACAGCATCGAGAAAAGAAATCACCCCCTGTCGAGCAAAGCCTTACCACTATGATAAAATTAAACAAAAATAATTGAGAAGCACATCGGACAGATGTTAAAAAATAAGATCTTAGTATTCATTAAGGTAGCCCGGTGGTGCTATGCCACAAAAATAATCTCCTACTGATGGACCATAAAGCATAGTGTTTTGCAATTAATTATCAAAAATTAAATAGCATAACTAAATACTCAGTTTACCCATTGCACATAGTTTGAAGAACTAACTTGAAAGATTAAATCAGCAAAATATATAACCACGCTAGATTTTTTTACCTCTAGATATTTTCAAATATGTATAAAACCAAATTCAATACCAAGTCAGGCTTTTACACTTTCCTGAAAATGCCATTTGGCTTATGCGGAGCACCCGCCACATTTCTGAGGACGATGTATATTATACTAAGACCTGTCCTCAGGAAAAGTACTTTTATTTACCTACATGATGTAATTGTAAGTAGCGGGGCTATAGACGAACATATTCAGAATTTCCACGAAGTGTTTTCACTTCTAAGCGAAGTAGAATTAAAAATAGATGCATCAAAAGGCAAATTTGCCACCAAAGAACTTCATCACTTGTGCTATATATGATATCTCAGAAGGGACTCGAAACCAAAGATTGCAAAATAGTTGCAATAAAAAGTTACCCTCCACCTAATACAGCGAAAAGTTAGTTCCATTTTGGGCTTGTACTCCTATTATAACTATTATAAGATTTCTGTCAAAGATTTCGCACAAATAACAACCGCTATTATAATTAAAGGGAAAGAAAACCGGGTTTACTTGGAGGGCCAAAGCAAACACTTCGGTCGAAAAATTTAAAACCGTATTAATACAGGCTCTAGTTTTGAAATTTCCTGTAGGAAATTAAATTTCGCAGTAGGAGCCGTGCTTATGCAAGACGATCAGCCAGTTGTATATTTTAGTAAGACTTTTAATCTAACTCAAAGAAATTATCCGTCTGCTGAAAGGGAAACGATAGCAGTCCTCTTGGGGATTCAGAAATTTCGAGTGTATTTTGGAAAATCTCCTTCACGCTGCCGTCGTCAGTTTGTATTCCGAGAGGAATTTATCATCGAGACTCATAAGGCGGGCCCTTAAATTAATAACTCAAAAACACAACTTGAGAATTAAACATAATCCCAAGAAAGAACATGTCATCACGAACACTCTACGGAGGATTAAATTAAATGACAAGGGCAGTGAAACTCAAATGTGCTAATGTTAACTGCAAAAACTTCAGATTCTCGCGAAACAGTCAGAGTTAAAAACAGACCTGGACTTTAAAAATAGCTATGATTACTTAAAAAATCCTGATCATTCTGAACACCAGCATATAACGACAATTAGGAATAGAGCTGAAAATTAAGAAATTGTTGACAATCTTTTATTTTACACTAAAGTAACAGATGAAAATAACAAATTAAAATCCCTTATCCCAGCAAGTAACATTTTGCAGAAATAGCATGAGGCGCCGATTTCAGGTCATTTTGGCATAGGAAAACGGTGCAACGAGTTCACGAAGCTGTTTATTTCCCACTGCTACAAAAACATTTTGCGCAGTATGTCAGATCTTGCCTTGTTTATCAATTAGTTAAGGATGTTAATTATAGCCCGGCCAGATATCTAATTAGCATAAAAGCCATTTTCTGTAATGAATTAATAGGAATTCACTTATTAGGTCCACATCCATGGAGTGAAAATAATAAAAATAGATATTTGCTCGTAATTGCGGATAATTTTTCGAAGTGGGTAGAAATAGTTCCCTTCAAAAGAGCTTTAAGAATAAAACTACATACAACTACAACAGTCGAGTAGTAAAGCTAACAATGAGACTCTTAACAATGGAAACCTAATGAGAACCTTCCGACTTAACGAATTCTAGAACTCTATCACAAGAACAGATGTGTACTCTGTCACATGAACAGATGTGAGTACCTAATAATCTCACGCAAAATTGTAGAACGTATCCTCAAGCACCGCACTTAACAGGGAACAAAGAAAAAATGCAAACAGAACTGGAGCTCTCTTTCATAGCATGTAAGTTCGAGAGGAACCAACTGTGAAAGTAAAAAATGTAACTGTTTCTTTCCAGATCTGACAAAGATCTGGCAAGCGGTAGAGAGATCTAAACCCATCAGAAGGGGTAGAGCCCGCAGTATGGAACGCGCCAGATACAACGCATTGAAAAATATGCCTGGCGGGACTTATTATGCGGAGTGTAGTTATATGGATAATTATGGGCAATACCCATATTACTTTTGCTTAAATAATGGCTTAAATAACGGCATTTCACTGTATCCATATCCATATCGAAAGAGCTTCCACTAAAATTACTTCAGATTCTTTTTAAAATAAATTTGTATTAAAATATAAGATGGCACTAAAAGTGATTTCATACAACAAAAAAAAACTGTTTGTTAGTCAAATCTTTGAGGATTTATATGCAGGGCTTGTCATACGACATTCAATTCGTAGTTTGGCAAAACATTATCATAAGTGCTGCGACAGCTGTGTCAATGAACGTGCGTTTAACATCTTATTATGATACTACCGTGAAGACTCCAGTTGAATTATTTCTTGGCAGAAAGTTAATTACCGCCCTAAATAAACTAATTTTGTTCAAAAGAGGGCTGAAGAATTTAAAATGCCAAACATCCAAAAGTTAGGCGATGAAGCTGTCCGAAATTCGGACCTTCTGGGAGAAGTGATGGGCCGGCTGCAAAAGGTGGAAGCGTAAAAAAGTATTGATGTACAAGGAACCAAAATAATGCAGTCGCAGGGAAGAAGGGGTTTCAGGTAAATAAAAAAAAAAGATTTCAGGGAGAAAAGGACGGTACAAGCATCCAGCAGATGCAGGGAACAGCCGAGTAAGCAACAGAGATCAGCGGAAACTCACCACACGAGGAATCAGTTGCTGAATGACGTTCTCAGTGACGAAAGAAAGCACGGTTACCAAACACAGAATCCTCCCCCCCCCCGATGTGGCCGATGGACGATCACCCATTGCAGAGAAAAAATTCTAAAAGTACCTTACGTGAATTCTAACGGCGCGTCAGCACCAACAGACCCAACGGATGAGATTCCAAAAAATAAGTATAAAGATATAATAAAAAATAAGTATTCCAAGATAAAAGTTCTGACGGCCAATCCACATTCGAAAAGTGGCCCGCGACTTCATATTTCACCCAGTTCCTGAGGAAGTTTACAAGGTTCCACGAAGGAGCTCAAAAATGCTCGTTTCCAATTCACACGGAAAATTAACCGAGGCCGTGGAGAAGGATAAAATTGCAACAGACAAGGACGTATCCTTCCTGGAATGAACGTGCAATCAAACTGATTAAGGAGTATGAACTAGGATAAATGAAATTTATTTTCTTCAAGTATTCAGTTTCAATTTATACCCAAGTATGCATTTTTGTTATGCATTTTTGAGTTTTTGCCGGAAGGAGGACAATTTTAAATCTATACATAACAAGAAGCTTTTAATTTAATTATGCATTTATGGCAATGATGTTTAAGTTTAGTCTAACAATGAGATTTCGATTTTAGTCCAAGAGACGGTTTTCAGGCAAGTTTGGCTTATTCGTAGATTAGTATTAAGCAACTTCTGTACATTGTGATGTAAAAGTGCAAACTGAGTCATTTTTCAGTGTAAAGCAATTTTAAATGTTTCATAAAGCGCGTTTGATAAATTAGTTTTGTAAACGTATGATGTTCTGCTAACTATGTGATAAATGCAAAAGTAATTTCCTGAATACCTTTAAAAGTTGAAATGATTATCTGCGCATGAGATACTTAAACTAGCAGATTATTTTATATAGATTTACGCATGAGATACTTAGCTAGCTAATTATTTTATATAGATTTACGCATGAGATACTTAAGCCAGCAGAAGTCTATTTGTTTGTTCGCTAATAACACAGTCACTTCTCTAGCTATAGTCACCAAGCTTTCTACAATTCGTTTCTGGGTCGTGGAAAAGGTCTACTTTTTTCATAAAAAAAAAGGTAGCTAAAATCAGAGATATTAATTTAAAACTCGGAAAAAGGGATAATTTAGCATCGCAGAGCGGATAATTTTCGACCTCAGTGGCAACAGTCTCCCAAGCTGGAGATGAAAATCTGTTTTATTTCGACAGCTGTTGCCACTGCTCGCTTTCAAATCCTATAGTTCGTTAATAAAAAATTTCGAAGTTTTACGATGAAATAAAAATAGCACTGCCAAGCGTTAAATACGTTATTTCCGATTCCAAAAATTTTGGGAAGCCATTTCCACTGCGTACGACTTTAATCAGCCGAGATATTAATTAAAAATTCCGAATACATAAATTTTTGCCCTCATTTTTCCGAGTGGCAACAGTCTCGCTCGTTGAAGATAAAAATGCTTTATTTCGAAAAGCGTTGCTACTGCTCGCTTTCGCATTGTAGAGTTTGTTAATAAAAAATTTGTAAGTTTTACGAAATTTATACATATAAGGAAGAATGCTTGTTTTTTTGTTGGTTCGCGTTATTGATTTCTGATTAGTTATGAACAATTTGTTTGCCACATTTAATCGACTAAAATTGAACATAGGTGAAATATTGGATGGAACTTGAGCTTTTAGGACCATTTGATTAGAAAGACGAAAATTATTAAAACCTGCGTGCCATTGTTGCTGATATAATGAGAGGGAATTAGTTTATTTTTCTATCGAAATTTTTTATGTGGATTCCATATCGCATCAGACTGAAATATGTATGACTACGAAGCGTATTTTTTGCATCGTTATTAAAGTTATTAGATTATCTCTCTGTTGTTAGATGTATTAATCGCAATCTAACTTAGCTATCATCGTGTATTTCACCAGTAATTAATTAAAGTAAAAGCTAGCGGTGTGAATATGAGGAATTTAAAGTTGGACTCTCCAGTCAAAACTCAAATTTAGTAAACTATTTTGCTTAGCTTATTATTAATAGTTTTGAATTTAAGGTTTCTTGGGGTGTAATGTGTCTAAGCTATTAATATGTATTATTTCGGTTAGATGGTGGTATTGAAATACTTCTACAATGGCTCATGCTCGTACATTTCAGTACATTGCTTGAGAGCAGCGGGAATGAAAAAATAAGTCTAGAATAACTGCAAAGCATATGAAAGATTTTGATGCAGTGAAGTAGAAAGTGAATATTTAAAATGTACGTTTTACTTAATGTAAAATTTTACTTAGTTTTTAAGTTGTTCCTTGTAAAAATTTGGCTCCAGTAAGAGTTTAGAATTTAAAATCTTACCAAAGTCATTAAAGACCTGCGATTACTTACTTAAACCCATTTTTCGAGCTGTTTTTTGTCTCAGAAGACGCGTGTAGTTGAAGAAATGCCTAGCAGATGATGCTGTTTCGGCAATCAGACATTTTCGCAAGCAGTTTCGTTTTAGGCCTACGAACAGCTAGTTAGTCCTTCTGTCGCATAGCAGCTGAACTACATCTACATAAGTCCATTATGCAAAGGATTTTGAGAAGATGGTTTGACCAAAGGAATATTCATCGTGCCAGGGGCGCCAGGACATTTAGTCGAACATCAGCAGGCATAGGAAGATGCATTCGAAGGCATGCGGAGACGGACACACAGATCACGACTGTCAACATTATGAGAATGAGAAGAGAGCTTTGAATGCTCTGTAAGAACAACTTTCAGGTAATTTGTAGAAAACAGCTTTCAGTCACGCTCCCCTTTACGAAGACTGCAATTAAAGCAAAGCCACCAATTCGAACGATTGCGGCAGAGCCATTTGGGCTTCTGAAAGACACAGATAGCAAATTCGCTTCTGTCGATTCAATGACAGTCATTAAGAAAGAGTCTGAAGGCAAAATGAAAACAAAGCCAGCCTTTCTGTTGTTTTGAATGGCATTTTTCTTGACAACACGGCATCATGTTTGGGAATTATGGATATCGATAGCCGGTTCGTATTAGAGGCACAATAAGGACTGATGATACATGGATGACGTGTTATAGCCAGCTACCTCCCTGCGTTTAGTAGACAAGCCTTGAAAGATGCCCAGATGCTTTCTTGGCCACAGAAGTCTCCAGATCTTACACTAATTTAGCATATATGAGACATTATTTGTCGCTGTTTGATCTGCCCGACGCTCAATAAGAAGACGAACTGTGGACGATGGTTGAAAGCATATGCTCATCCATCCGTCAAAACATTATAAGATGCTGATTTCATCTGTGCCTGGAAGGGTTATTTCTTGTATCGCTGCAAGTGGTGGACCTTCTTCCTACTGATATCCTTGTATACTCGATCACCGTATTTCTTTATTATTTTGAAGTTAAAATCATTTATTTATCTGTGCATTCTTTGCTGTCTGCGAACTTTCTTTACATTCTTCTGATTCTTTCATGGTGTTGAATTTTCTCTGTAAGGCAATATATAAAACAGGAATTATCTGTTTCTTATAGCAGATAGGAGAAAATGTTCTTGTAAAATGATTTAAGATTAAAAATTTAAAGATTAATATTGTAATATGGTTATTGAAGAAATCAAACAACAAGATTCAGCGTTATATTTTTAAATTTTGTACGACTAGCTTCGATGGTTTAACTTCAAAACCATCTTCCTCAGCTTCCTCAGCTCAGGCAGTTGTTTGAAATGAAAACAATCTGTTTCAAGTTAAAGTCTTTTAAAGAAATTCAACCGATTTAACTTACTTCAACCGTCTCTGAATATTGAAATAGCATATCCTAGTATTGCTAGCATCTAGTTCTACTAGATACGTTACTAGTATAGTTACTCTCTTTAGGACCTGAACCAAGTAATTAAGTAGATTCTGGAACGTATTTATTGCTTTGATTCGTTAAAATTCAGAAAAAAGTGTTTGGAAATTAGATAGTGTATTATATTTATTGCATCACACCTACAGAAACTTCAGCTTCAGAAAACTCAAGTAATGACAGCGTTGGTTAACTTTTGATTTGAAAAGTATTATTCACAAGAAATTTGTTTCTGAGATGACGATGTCATTGATAGACGATGTCATTGACAGATTTCGGAAGCAAACTTAGAGCGCTAGACCTGCAAAAGCTGAATCCAGTTACTAGATTCTACTGCACGACAAACCGTTATTACACAATTCCATTCTCATCAAGCAGCTTCTAGTAAAGAGGAGTCACACTATTCTCAACATCTCCCCTTTATTCACTAGTTTGGATACCTTCAGATTACTTTGTTTTCTCTGGATTGAAGTTTTACCTCAAAGATCATTATTTTAATATCATCGAAGTAATACAGAAAATGTAACAAGAGACCTAAACAAGGGTTTCAAAATGTGAGCTGTGCGAAGGAATCAGACAGCTTTATGAACGTGCGAAATGACATACAGATGTACAAGGATTGTGCTTTGAAGGCCGAAAAGTAAGGATGTTTTTAGTTCAATGGTCGTAAAACTTTATAGTCACATTGTGTGGGTTTCACAATAATCGCAGGATTGATATCAGTGCTGATTGTCAATATCCGTGTTGAAGTCTATTGTCGTTTTTTAATTTCATACTTTCATTCATTTGACCTTGGAATACCTCTCTTGTAAATGGGTCAGGCATATTTTTTTAATTAAAAAATTTATTTAAAGTTTTTAAATAAATTATATTTTGCTCATCTTCGTTTAAAAAAATTACCTTAAAAATCATATCCATGTTTTAGAAGTGCACGTTTTATGCATTTAAATCATTCTAAGGA
The DNA here is from genome assembly GCA_000611955.2 of Stegodyphus mimosarum. Classification (NCBI taxonomy): domain Eukaryota; kingdom Metazoa; phylum Arthropoda; class Arachnida; order Araneae; family Eresidae; genus Stegodyphus; species Stegodyphus mimosarum. Next base: position 1,600,582 of record KK116098.1, read on the forward strand.
ACGGTAAATTAGATGTCTTACGCCTTACCAGATGGCCACACTCTAAGAATCGATTATTTGGGATAGCACGTAGAAGATAAATTAAAAATTTTATGTCTCATTCCATAGCAATTTTTGCAAGAATTCATAACTATTAAATTCTGCTTCTAGATTCTTCCCTTTTTTTCATAAGTCAGTTTTTGAAACAAGATCATATTTTCGAATTTAATTTTACTAGATGTGATTTGGCATGTGGGCTGAAAATAATTTATGGAGGTTTTAAAATATTAAAATAGATTAACAACGTCTACAGAAGGAAAATATGTTTAATTTGAAAAGAAAATAAATAATAGTATATAGCTGAAATAACTTAAGGGGGCAATACTGAATTACTTGTTAATATTGATTAAAAATACTAAAATCTTTTTAAGCAACATTAAGTTTCCTTGAAGTGGTAAAATTAATTTGCTTTTATACTATCTTTGTTTATTTCGAACAATATATTTGAGAAATGAACTGACTCTTTATTTTTATTATCTGATGAAAGTATACAAACAAATTCTGATTCCGATCTCTTGAGTAATAAAAATATGTGTCTGCGGATTTCGTGATGTTAATTTCAATCTCAAATTCATCATATTTCCGTACTATATTGTGTGGTATATGTTACACATACGTTTTCAAAATGATATTTACTTTTATGAACCAGCAAAAACTGGCTTCTCGATTGTGCTTACACATGAGATCAAATTTCTTATTTAGATGTAAGGCAATCTGATAAATCATATTATACATGCACATTTTTTCTATTTAATTTGATACCTGTTAGCTATATATCGGTGCCCTCTGTGGGTACTAACTAGATGTAGACGATCCACTCCGGAACAGATTCATTTTACTGAGCGAATGATCAGCGCTCTGGTGAAAACGGAACGGCAGTTATTTAACAGCTCACCGAGAACTGTTGTTGGGAAGCGTGCCAAAAATTTGATTTCTTCTAATGTAAACACTGGCATTCTTTGCTTTATTATTTACTGCAAACGAAACGTCTCTCATCTATTTTTATATGTATTATGTATGTATATATGTTCGCTTTTGGTTTGCTTGTGTTCCATCTAGTATTTAAAAAACAAAACATTCAATAAACCAATGCATCTTAGTGAAACTGACCACCCCTGTCTGAAAATGGATATAGTTTTTCCCCCATCTGGTAGTTTGCTAGACTGTTAAAAGTTTAAAGTACGTAGATTATAGGAACTAGTCCCTGTCCTTCGGAGTCGATCTGATCATTCGTTCTTTCATCGCTCCTGCTCTAGCCCCGGATCTGATTCCTAATGAGTCTTCCTTAGGCCCATATCACACGGCGTTTGTTTCACACGAACAACTGTTTCGGACATCTTTTCTACCTGGTTTACTATTGAAAGAAAGACGCGCGATTTTTTCCTTCCATTCGGGAAAAAATGCAGGTTGTTCGTTTTCAACCAATCAGCTATCAGCTTCGAATCCTTCATCACGCTAAAAATAGCTAATTTTGGAAGCCCTGACGTAGAACCAGTTTCCCCTTTATATGTTAACCCCAAAGTGATCTATGGTGATTGGCTGTTGTATATCACGTGACAAGGCAGAAAATTGTTCCAAACAGTTGTCCTTCCGAAACAAACGGCCGTGTGATAGCAGCCTTATTCGCTCTTTTTATCGTTCCTGCTCCAGCTGCAAATCTGGCTTCTGCGGAGTCTTGATTATTTGCTCTTTTCGCTTCCTCGAAGCTGTCCTTTGAGTTTCATTTCGATTCTTTGAATACTGTGTTATAGTATAGCTATGTATATTAAGTATTACCTTTTTTATACAATATTAATGTAACATTTATGTAAAATAATAACTTATACTTTTATTTATTTACTTATTTTACTAACGTCTTGTAATCAAGAGCTGTGACTTTCTCTTTAATCTTCTTTAGAATTAGTATATATTTATAAATATAAATTTTTCCATCAAATATATTTTTTCAAGGTTGCAGAACAAAATGTGGATCCTACCGAACAGAAGAACCTCATATCTTTTTGGCATCATTTTGTAAAATTAAATAAAAAACGAAAATGCCAGTATTGTCAGCAGACAATTTCCTGTTCTTTAAGATCTGCCTTCAATCTAAAAATTTACTTTTACACTGTGCTTTGCAGCAGCAACGAAATATCAAATATAGTAATAAAGTAACGTAATCTTTAAAAAAAGTGAGTTTAGTTTTCATTATTTTTTAAACATTTTTAGTTCCAGAATTTTATTGTTGTTCTATGTAGAAAGGTTTCATTTTATTGAATCTAAAAACTACAGTTGAAAAAAATCAGTCCAGGGAAGTGAGCGGTTTAGTTAAGTTGATTCCAGCGATCCCACTCCTTATTTAATTCTTTCTGCTTTTCCGCCATCTTTGCACACCGCTCTTGATCCACGCCTGTTCCAAGTACATTTATCAAGGTCATCGTTAGTGAGCGGTGAATCACTGACTCACTTCAGTGAGCGAATGGTTACGATCTGATCTTTAAAGGAACAGTTTTGCCCATTTCTGTTCCTAACAGGCAGTAGATGGATGACAATTTTAGGCAATTTAGGAAAGCAACTTTTATATCATTCCAGAAGTCTAGCAAACTTGACTTACTGTGAAATTCCTTTACCCTTTTTAGATGCATGAAATTCACACCGGTTGGTCATCTCTTTTAAATATAAGAATGCGGCTAAAAGCAAACAAATCTTTGCCGTCGTCTAAAATGTTCAAAGACTTGAATTGCTCATGATCACAGAGCACGTTTTGCTGACTAAGTGTTTGTCATTGCATGCAAAAATGCTTTTTAGTAGTAAGCGATGGTAACCGGGCGCCAGAAGTGACGTCACAGAAAAGAGGCGTGGCCACTGCCATTTGATGATTTTTTTTTACAATTAGCCAATCACTTTTGAAATCAAGTGACACCCGGATGTGACGTAAACGTTTTTTAAAGATGTCATGCATGATAGTTTTATTTTTGGTGGCAACGACAATATTTTTTCAGAGCTTTTATTTTTATGGCAATGACCTCTTAAAGGACGTGTTTGGAATGACATCAATTTAAATTCATTTTTTTCAGTATTTTTAACTATTTAATTTGCCATTATTTAATACTTATTTATTTTAAATTATTTAATCTGTTACTGTTTTAAATTATTTAACCTCTCATCATTTTTGGTTGACTCCAAAAACTATTTTAATAACAATACGTTTTCTTTGAATTTTAAATCTTTGAGATTCGAACTCGCCACCTTTCCTATGAGAGACGCACACGATACCACAACGCCACAGCAGACATTCAGAATACTGTTATTTGACCTTATCGAACAGCGAAAGCCACCATGATGTCACTAGGCTGAAGGACTGCGCCTGCACAAGCCCGTTCCGACGTGCCCCCGACACGCTTTTGTTTATCCGCGAAAGAACAAATTCCCTGAAGGATCAATCAGATTCTCGCTAACAATACCCTTCCTGTTGCAACCAATCAAAGTGTTTGTTTCTTGAAGCGGACGTAGATTTATTTTGGCTTTTTATATCATTACGTTAAATTTATTCTTTGCTGCTTTAAATGCAAGATTGTCCCACATTCTTAATTTCTCTTTTTATTTTATAAGCATATTTTTTTCATTGTTCCATTTTTTTTCTCATTTCTTCCTAAATTAAATCTGTTATTTTTTCATTAAATTTTCTTTTAATTTTCACAAATTAATGTTTCCATATTTATACATTTTATAAAAGTCATAATTTTTTTCTTTCCACTTTCTTACATATTTTTTTGTGGTTTAACTTTCCTTTATTTCACAAAAATAATATTTGTTTTTGCAAGTTTCATTTTTTCATTTCGCTTTTTATTTTAAAAAAGGAATTTTTACATTTTTGATTTCATTTATTTTACAAAAGTAATATTTTCTTTCATAAATCAATTTTTTTCACTTTTCTGTTTTCGCAAATGCAATTTTTTTTATTTATTTTTCTGTTCTTCATTTTATTTCGAAATTAAATTTTAATTCCTTCTTTCTTTCATTTTTAAAAATGTATTTTTTATACTCTTAAAATTTTTTTCTTTTCACATTTTTATTGCAAATTTAACATTTTCCGCTTGTTTTAAATACTTATTGATGTCAAATTTCCACTTCTCCATATTCGTCCAACTTGCATATTTTTCTTCACCTTCGGAATTTTAACTAGAATTTACGTGCAGATTATTTACCTCAGGAGACCTCATGGATAATATTTTCTGTAGCTTAAAATCGACTTGAACCAATACATACAAAATTCATTCTATGTACAAATCATCGCTGACGAAGTACCGTAATAAGCCCTAGCTGTTAACCATTATTGCACTTTCGCTGACACCAGTTTATTCTAATAAAGTTTTTATTCTAGTAATCCGACTGTTCTTTTAAGAAAATTTATCCGGCATTTGGCTTGCAGTTTGTATTTATTCATAATAATTATGCCCTATATTTTGACGGGTCATCTTTATTCTAACCATGGTATCTTTAAGTTATTGAAACAAAGGAGTTAATTTATTTAATCTTTGATGTTGATCTTCTGAAGATGCAGACTTCGCAGCTGTAATTTCTTTTATGAAAAAACACAATGCGCATTCCTTGAAGCTTTTAAATCAAAACGCCCTTGAGACTGCATATGCCTTCTAAATATTCGCTGATAAGGTCAGATGTCATCCTCAGATAATATTCAAAATGCAGTTCGTTGAGGTTTTAAAGTAGCGTCAGGAATGTAGCACTACAGATAACCTCAGAGCAGGCATTTCTTATCCCCCCTTTAAACGTCTAACGCATTAGTCTTTTGGGCCAATGTATGACATGAGTAGGATTGTATGTTACTTGAAAGGTCTAGTGACTAAGGAAAAATATGTTTAATCATAAGTTAATCATAAATTAATGGAGTTGCCCCCTTCATAAATTTTGGAAGCTTGGAGAAGTTTTGTGAAATCAAAGTGTTTTCGTGTTTTCTATCAAAGACAACGTTAATATTTCATTTTATTTTATTTTCACTCCTCAAATTCCTTCTTAACAACCCAGATTTCCTTTGGTATAATGCAGAGAATGGGATCGAAATAAACTCACTTTATATAAAAACTTGTGACAGCACTCCGGTCTGCTGAATGTTCATCTTAGATTCGATTGCGGTGAACGGGTTCGCTGTGTGAGATTTCGCATCTGTAATGTGGATATCAGCCAGTTCCTTTTAAAAAGGCCCCAAAAAAAAAAGCCTCAATAAAATCAGCCAAGCATTCTATCCTGAGAATAAAAGTTTCACATTTATAAAAATGATTATTACCTTAAAAGGAATTATTTGCGTTTATATTTCAAAGAGAACTTCAGTAATGATTTCTATATATTTAATAAGAAAAAATAAATGAAGTAAAAAAATATTAGTTCGAAATAGTATTATGCATAGAAAGAATCATCATGCCACTTATATATATATATATATATACGAATGTAAAATCACTGTTTTATTGTTATTTGCAATATTTTGCAACCATCTTTTTTCCACATGTCCGAATTAGCTTTTTAAATCACTTAGTTTATCAAATATTTCTTTATATATATATAAGGCAATTACTTACAGAAATGTATGCATATTCAATCGATGACCTATATATTTCAAAATTAGGTAAAGCAGGAATCTTATTTTGAAATAGATTTTAAAATTTAAGTCAAAATAAGGTTGTTGTTTTATTTGATTTTAAACAAAATAAGGTTGTTTTACTTGATTTTAAATTTTACATTGGTATGTTTCTCTTCCAGCATGAATCTTACTTTATGTAACTTTTCCTTTTTTTATGGATTACTTAAACCACATAATCGACATTTTTTGACATTATAATCCAAGTTTCCTTTTTGTTGTATAAATTGGTGTATTCATTTTTATGATTTTAGATGAAGATTCTTATAACAATGAAACTATGGTGTCATTCATTGACTATAAATATACAGCACTCCATATGCGAATAAAACGAGGTTCAAATAAATTTTACTAAAATACCATTTTTAAGAAAAAAGTGTCAGATTAAAATAAAAAGTTATAAGGCACAAGGGGAATTTATAAATTCATTTTAAAATTATTTACACAGTTAAGAACAACATCTGTGAATATATTCATGCATTTTTTATCAGGTGGTTATCTGTTTCTTTCAGTATTTAACATTTAATATTATGAGCATTATTTAAAATCTAAACTATCCTGCATCGCACTATTTCAAGATTTATTATTCTGATCAGCAGTTATGGAACTCAGTCTTATGTACCAGAATTTAAAATGTAATCTTCGCACAAATATTAAGGAGATTTAATATTCTGTATCGGTATTTGAAATGTAATATTATGATCAATAATTAAGACATTTAATATTCTATAACAGTGTTTAAAATTATTTACTTTTGATATTAATGCACTTATAAGAAAAAAAATCGCATAATGTTTCAAGTTTAATATCTTTTAATTTCTTTTAGAAATATAAATGTGATTTCAGGATCATAGGATCATTTGATGTGTAAATATGTATCAGAATGTTTATTTATGAAAATATAATATAAATTATGTACAATGTATTTAAATGGAATTTTATAAGAAAGAAAATTTTTTGCAAGGACTATGGGAACAAAGTTAAAAAACCCAAGTCGAAATGCGCATAAGCTGCAGGTTTGTAAATCGCGAAAAGATATTTTAAAGTAGATGAGGTAGTTAAGATGGCTCGTTTACGGTAAATTACTAGTGAAGGTCCTAATGATTTAGAATCTCGAAAAACGTCTCGCCCTAAGGCAGTACTAGTAAACATTTGACAAATGTAAGTCATGAATGAAATAAATGCAAAACATTTTAAAAGTAAACAATGATCCCCTGAGTAAAATATTTATATAAGTAAATAATGATCTCCCGAGGTCAACACTTCAAACAGAACTTATCATGGGAAAAGTGATGTGAAGCCTTGTACCTAGTTGATCATTGTGTTTTAAATAGAGGTTTTGTTCCTCCGAGACATTTGAGATAAAGCGCGAAATAAATTATATATTTTCTCCACTTGGGAGTGCATTTTTAACGGTATCTCAAATGTTTCAGATCTCTTCCCTATCCACATTCGCAACTCTCAAAGGAACTTAAACGCTAAAAAACTTGGGAAATTAAAAATCAGTAAAGAAGAATACATAATGCCAAAAAAACAATGAAAACTAATGGGAAAAGGTAAATAAAGAAAAAACGACGCTACGAAAACTGCAAGAAAGATATACAATTATTTACATGAAGTTATTAAAATTCATGAATACTTTCATGTAAGGTGGATAACCTAAAAAAAGAGCGGTGTGAATGTGTGAAAGAGTGGCTTTAATACTCGCTATGTAAAAATATTTCCAATATGAGAAAAACTGGGGGCATATAAATCGATTCAATTAATTGGAGTCGGTTCGGAGAAATCCATTGCATTGTAGGAAAAGCTGTAAAGATGCTTCTTTACAAAGTGGATGAAGAGGTCGAAAAATTAAAATCGTAAGTAAAACTGAATTGTAGAACTAAATCATTTCTGGAAGCAACCGGCTAATAAAGGGTATCGTAGAATTCAGATGGAACGAAAGCTCAAAATCTCATCGCCTATATTCTTAAGATTAAGTTAAATCCATATAGGGAGTAAACGACTAGAAAAAGTCAAAAAGTTGAAACAACTATGATGCGAAACAAAATTAAATTAAAAACTTATCCCCAAAAATCTAAAGATTAATCTAAATTATTTTAAGTAGTTAACTACTATAAATAGAGAAAAGGTTCACAGGTACCGAACTATAAAATAAAAATATAAATGGAAATCAACTAAGCTATTCTCAACGTTTCTAGTTTGTAGAAGTATTTAAAAATTAAAAGAATGAAGTTATACTTACCCTCGTTGAAGCTGGAAGAAAAATGGTGAAAATTTGTTACTATAAACTTACTGCATTACTAGACTGGAATTTTATATATTTTATGCACTTCTAACTATATTTATGCAACCAGTTATAAAAATCTTATAGATTTTTTGTGTATTAAAATGTACATACAATGGGCCTTTTTTTAACGTTTCATGTGTTACCTTTACTTATTAAATATCATGTTCTTCGCACTTAAAACATAACATTCAATTCAACATAAATATTACAAAATATTTAAAACAGCTATCTTTAGAGTTTCCAATACACAATCTCGCAAGCTGAAGATAATTTTTTTCCCTCCTCCGTACAGTGTTGTCATTGCTCACTTTGAAATCCTTGAGCTTGTTCATCAAAAATTCGTTTAAGTTTTACAAAATACAAAATAGAAAATAAAACAAATTCCATTTTCTTAATTTGGGCTTCCAGTTGCCCATATTCGTGTGGAGACGTACGTTATTCAAAATTTGATGGCTCTAGGTACCGTTGTTTTATCACAATGTGAGAAACATACATACATTTATGAAGATTCTTCATTATTTAATTTCTTTAACACAGGGCTCTATTATTCGGTGGCATCGGTTTAAAATTTCAGAAGATCATGATTACTCAGCTGCATTCAAAAGATCATGATTACTCAGCTTACTAAAGAATTACCTTCCAAAGTTCTAATCTAGTTATTTTTTTTTCAGTTTTTAAATCGCGTTGCAAGTACTTCTGTCTTTTCTGAGAATGAACAATTTTTATTTACATTCTTAAATGACTAGTTAAATTAAAATGACTACTTTCTTTTCTGTTAAATGACTACTTTCTTTTCTGTTTGAAAGCGGGAACTCCTAATATTTAAGGAGTTCGTTTTGCAAGCTTTTCTAAATCACAATATATAGCTGCTGAAATAAAAGTTTAAGCCTCCTAGGATTATCTTCCACAGATTTAGTTTGCCATATTATAATACACAGTCCAGTCACATTAATGTGACCATCTGTCAAAAGCCAGAATAACCACCTTTCGCAGAGCGGACTGCTGCGAGACGTGCAGGAAGAGAGTCACATAGGTCCCTGAAGGTGTTCTCTGGGATGTTGAGCCATGCCGACTCTAATGCCGTGGCCAGCTGCGCTAGATTACGCGGTTGAGGATCCATGGCGCGAACAACTCGATCGAGATGGTCCCACAGATGCTCGATTGGGTTTAAGTCAGGTGAGTTTGCTGGCCAGGGGAGGACGGTAAACTCATCCTGGTGCTCTTCGAACCACGCACGTACACTGGCAGCTGTATGGCACCTCGCATTGTCCTGCTGGAAGATGCCATCATCCTGAGGAAAAACAATGCGCATGTAGGGGTGAACATGGTCCGCAAGGACAGATGCGTACTTGTATTGATCCATTGTGCCTTCCACAATGATCAGTGAACCTAGAGAATGCCAGGAAAACATTCCCCAGACCATAATGCTCCCGCCTCCAGCTTGGACCGTTCCGGCAATGGTTGCAGGGTGGTTCCTTTCAGAGGTTTCACGCCTTATACGCCAACGTCCATCTGTCCGATGGAGCATAAAACGCGATTCATCCGAAAACGCAACCTGTCGCCACTCAGTGGACGTCCAGCTGCTGTACTGGCGTGCAAATTCTAGCCTTCGCCGTCGATGAACAGCAGTCAGCATAGGTGCACGAACCAGGCGTCTGCTTCGGAGGCCCAGACGCAGCAATGTTCGCTGAATAGTACTTTGGGAGACACTTTTGGTAGCCCCTTGGTTCATTTTGGTGGTCAGTTGCTCAACGGTAGCCCGTCTATCTGCCCGAACGCATCTCCGCAACCGTCGTTCGCCTCTGTCATCTATGGCCCGTGGTGCACCACATTTGCCACGTCGCTGATTTTGGACAGTCCCATTTTGCCATGCACGGTACACTTTTACCACGGCGGCACGCGAACAGTTCACAAACTCAGCCGTTTCGGAAATGCTTCCACCCTTGGCCCGAAAGCCAATGATCATGCCCTTTTGGAAGTCGGATAAATCGCTTCGTTTCTGCATTACGCCAACGATTGAAATGTTTTCCGAAGCCCTCACACACCCTTTATATACGCTCAACTGCACTGTGCTGCCACCTGCCTTCTGTGATTGGTTATTTAACTCTGACATGGAAAGTACGTGGTGGTCACATTAATGTGACTGGACTGTGTAAATTGGTAATACTGACGATACCTTTGCTTCTTCGTGACGTTTTATCTTTTACTTTATTATTCAGTAATGTTCTTCAGGAATATTTCTTGAACTGAATTTTACGGTTTACGTGCGAAGAACATGATATTTAATATATAAAGGTAACATTCAAAACGTTAAAAAACTCCCCTTTCGGAGTAATGTAAAATCTGAAAGCTTTCAGATTTTTTTTTTTTTTTTTTTCAACCTCTCGATATCATTTAGAATTTTCTTTTAGCAACAAATGCTATTAACGCTATACGAGCCATATAAACGGTATACGATTCATATATTCACACTCGATTTGACTCGTAGTCGTGAAAGATGCATGTTTCATATTCAATTGTCAAAAACCTTTTCATATATATTCCTTTCCTTTTCCTACAATATACTTCGGATGTACATTTTCTAACTCTGCGTTTCTCTTTATGAAGGTAGAACGTAATAATGACAAAATTCTGTTTCTGTCATCTATGATAGTTTTTCCTTCTTTTTTAGATAGTAAAGAATTTATTTTTTAAATAACATCACTGATGTGACTTTTATTTACTAAGGAAAATTAAAATATTTACATCATCGCTTCTTAACAGTTTTTAAATTTGCATTTTAGAAAATTCAGCTTACAGAACTCGGAATCTTAACAAGTCCTGTCTAATTTATGAATCAATGTATAAATTAATATCTCTCATAAAATAAAAGTTTTAAATTCTGATAAATTTGCATCGTTTTTATTGCCAGATTATCATTAAATTTTTTAATTTTTATTGATCATTTTTAACTTTCCTTTAAATAAATCATTGTTTTCAAGGGAAAATTAAAAATTTTTATTATCTTAAGAATTATTTCTCCAATTTTCTAATTTAATCAAATCAAATTTAATGGATAAACATAACTGAAGCAGAAATGTTTCATGTAAAAATTCTATTTTATCCATATACCTTTGGAAGTAGATACATAAGTTCGAATGCTTTTGAAAGCATATATAATCACCTACACCAGATCATAAAAACAATTAAAACCATGGGAGTCAATATTTACAAATCTGTCAAAATCTTCCCAGCAGAAATTTGTAGTGTTACTAACATATTGCATTTAGAAAATACAAATGGGTGTTTAAAAAAATTATAAAATTACTTATTTCAACATATTACAGATCTGCCGAACGATGTTTGATATCATTTATTGCTAAGACATCCTTTACCAGCTTTTTCTAAAATATTATTTGTTTACGGATTATATTTTCTATGCAGCTCCTCGTTTGTTTGATCATCTGAATATCTGTTGATATGTATTCAAAAGCCGTGCAAAAGCTGAGAAAATTCTTTGTCCGAGCGGCAGACATTAATCCTGAACTTCCAGGAAATTGTGACTGGAGAGGGAATTTTGCGCTTGGCTTATTATCCTGAGATAAACTGACAGTCATCTGCTTGGACTGGAGAAAGTTCATCAAGACCACAGAAACTTCGGTTTTAGAAATCTCGAGTGAAGATTACTTATGTGTTTATTTAGAATGGGATAATTCATAGATAATTTATTCCTGGGAGACAGTCGAGGAACTGAATACTTTAAAAAGACGTAAAGGATAGACTTTTGAACAGAAATCAGCTCGGTAGGAATGAAATAGTTTGGTACAGTAACTGGTTTTTACTACACCCCGTACACTAACATACAATTTTATTCTTATCTAACAAGTTTTAGCAAATAAAAGCGGCATAGTTCTTGGCCAACCCGCTTATTCACCAGAATTGTCACCTGCGGATTATTTTTATTCTCTAAAATCTCACATCAAAGATCATTATTTTAATAGAAATAAAGGTGTTCAGAAAACAGTATCGACAGACGTAAACATTATTTTAAAAGATGAGTTCCATATATATATTAAAAATTATATCCTTATA
>KK116098.1:1612626-1631925 GCA_000611955.2 Stegodyphus mimosarum
ACTTATATATATATATATATTAAAAATTATATCCTTATATATATATATATATATAAGGAAAGTGTGTATGGTTATCCTCTAATAACTCACTCACTACTACAGCTATCGTCACCAAACTTTCTATAGTTTTTTTCTGGACTCTGGAAAAGGTCGACGTCCACTTTTTTTTCAAAACAAAAATAACTAAACTCAGAGATATTAAATAAAAACTCGGAGAAACCATAATTTTCGCCCTCATTTTTCCGAGTGGCAACAGTCTGGAGATTAAAATCTGCTTTATTTCGTAAAGCTTCGCTACTGTTAGCTTTCAAATAGTACTGTTTGTTAATAAAAAATTTCGAAGTTATTCGATGAAATAAAAGTAGGATTGCCAAATATTAAATACATTATTCCCGATTCCAAAAATTCGCGGGAAGCCATTTCGACGGTTCCCATCTTCGTACGAACCAGCGGAGATATTAATTAAAAACTCTGAAAACACTAATTTTCACCCTCATGTTTCCGAGTGGCAACAGTCTCGGGCGTTGGAGACAAAATGCTTTATTTCGACATGTATTGCTACTGCTCGCTTTCAAATCGTAGAGTCTGTTAATCAAAAAGTTGTAAACTTTACAAAATCTATACATATAAAGAAGAATGTCGGTTTGTGTGTTTGTTTGTCTGACCAATTATGATCATTTTTATGACATTTAATCGAATTGAATATGGGTTAAATATTGGATGGAACTTGAGCTTTTAAGGCCATTTGATTAGATTGCATCCGACTGAAAAATGTATGACTATGAATCGTATTTTTTTGCATCATTATTACAGAAGAATTACAGCGGTATCGTTCTGTCTATTGTTAGATGCATTACTCTCAATCTAACTTAACTGGCATCGGGTATTTCTGCTAGTAAAGGAATAAAGCAGATAGATGTGAAAATGTTTGCATAGACTTATAAGGTTACGAACTTGTACTTTGTAGATACAATCTACATATATGTTAAAAGCTGTTCAATGTAAAAATATGGCTTGTAAAAGACTAGCTTTCGCGTAGTCAGAGGTTTTTCATCTATTGAAATATTCTTTCACGATTCAAAGTGGAAATTCAATTTTTGAGGGTTTCTGGCGGCTGCTAAACTATTTGAAACGAAATCGCAATTCCTCTTCTAACTCTAAAATTTGAAAAGGTAAAAATAATCACGTCTGTGCTAACACCTGTTCGGAAAACTGCTCAAAGAGTTTACTGATTGAATTATTCATGTACGCGGGAAAGTAGCAAAATAATAAATTTTTCGAATACCCTCGTGTAAAGAACGTTGCTGCTTCTCCTACAAACGCTTCAGATATGAGATTTTTGATAAGAGAGTTTTCTAGCAATTAGCCTTAATTTGAATGCGTTGCATTATTTTCTCATTACGTAAAAGTAATCTTGATTAAAAATTATATTTTTAGATCCTGCCGGTAATTAATTACTGTTCAGGTTCTGTGCTTTTCATCTGAAGAATATTAAATGAGAAATCGTTCGCAGTTTCCCTAAAAAGAGTGTAAATTCCAGACTCGACGGATAAGAGATGATTTGAAATTAGTTTGAGTTAGTAAATGTTAAAGTTTTTTTTTTCATGGCATCTATGACTAGAAGAGACGAATTTAAACTTTATGATGCCCTAAGCTATTTGATTTATGGGACGTTTATAAAGGATATGGGATAATTTGGGGGGAGGGGACCTAAACTAAAACTGATGACTAGAAAGTCGTAAGCAAGCAGCAAATATACGTTATCACGCAAATATTAATAGTAATGATTAATCATAAATAATTATCATAGTATTATTGTTATTTTATGTGAAATCGTGTACAGCTGTAATTGCCGCTCCTTTTAACGAGCATTCAATTACGATGTCCAGTGGAAAACGTCCCACTGGAAGGAAGTACATTAAATCCGTTTTCATTATAATGATCACTCGTTATAACGTCCTTTTGCTGTAGAAAAGTTAGACTATATCTGCTTTCCTCATTAGGAAGCTAGAAGTCGTTATGATGAGCGTCAACGTGTTAAATATTATTCCATACATTCTTCGATATTATGCATTTTCAAAAATTCTTGATATTTTTAAAAGTATTTACTTAATTTTAAGAAAAGCATGCGCATCCTACCTCTTCCAATGTTTAACGGAACTAGCTGAGTAATTACGACCGCTGAATGCTGATAATGCAACGCAGGTTTTTAATGGCTTTACCACCAATTTAGGGGACAAATTAAATACAAATTCTCGCTTGTTGGAAAGGCCTTCATTAAGGTATCCTTACCGTTAGGCAAATAACCCCATATGCTTTGCTGTATGTGAATAACTTAATTTTATCGAAGTTTAAATTAGTCTTTGAACTGGATTATTTGCGAAGAAGTTCTCGAATTCCCCCCTTTCAAATTCTTCTTGAAGTGCTTTGGCATTAAAATTTCACCCGTTTTAAACCTATTAAACAATTCGTAAACATTTATGGAGACACTGTTTTCAACTTTTTGTGTGTGTGTGTGTCTCTGTAGTAGTCTATTTTTATGTAAAAAACAAGATGCAACTCTGAAAATTTCACATGGTAATCTTACATCTCGAAGCAGTTACCGTTAAAGTTTCAAAAAAATTTTAGAAAGTTATTTTTAAGAAATTAAAAATTGTTAAAATTGTGAGACTGAATACATATTTTGATCATAGTGCGCAGATTCAGTTAAACGCATGAAACAATTTTAAGCTAAGTAGTTACTGCTGATCTAACAGTTTTAAAATTAGTTCTCCAGAAATTGATGACATAGATCATAAAATTAATAGTTAAAACTAGTTCTTCAATAAGCAGACGCAAATGGAAAAGAATAAAAAAATCAATGATTTTATTTCGCTGTAAATTAATGCCACGAAAAGATATGGTAAATAAAAAAGTTAATTATTTAGTACTTAGCTGTGTATTTATTTCATTGAATTAATTGCGCAGGATGCTTGCATGAAATATTTCCTCAATACTTATACTTCCTACTTTGCTGAGAAATAAAACCCTGCAAATTGGAAAAAAGTAAGCATCCTGAAGAGGTGTTTTTTTTAGAAAGGGGGGGGGCGATAGAACATTGAAAGTGCATTTTATCGGCTTCCATTTTTGCTTATAATAAAAATGATTTTAATGATTATTTCTGAGACTTAAGATGCCTGAGATAAATTTTAAGATCGGGAATAAGCTGCTTTTTAAAATTTTAAATTCCTTCAAAAATTCTCAGTTTCCATTAACATTAATTATTTGCAATTCAGTGAACATTCATTATTTACATTCAACTATTTTTAATTCTTAATGTTAACTATGTGTAATTCAGCTAACTTTTCCAAGTATTACCTGTGAACGTAATCCATATTTTTAGGGGACGTAACTGTGAAAGTAAGCAATATTTCTTTAAAAAAAATAAAGCGACAGTAAGCATAAAACTTTATTTTTCCACACAAAAAGTATAAATCATCTGGAACTGTTGATAATCGTCTCAGAGGGAGTTTACTCTATTGCTTCTTTTCTTTCAAGAGGCTGAATTTTTCATCCTTAAGAGGTATTCGGGCTTTAATCTTGTTAATAAAATTATTATTTTCCTTAGTCTTGATAATATATCAACACATAATCCTCTAAAATTATTAAAGCATGATGTGGTGATAATACTACATCACCACATTACACTCTAAAATTATTAAACTTTTTAGTAGTTAACCACCATGCTCATGTATTAATCTATGATAAATAATCGGATGACAAATATTCCAAGAGCCATTGGAAAAGGCTAGCTATAGGCTTTGGTAGCGAAGCCGTACAAATTGGTATGTTCATCGGAACGCAAATATTTTTAGGTTCCAAACCCATTTCTTTTAGTTGCTGTGTTAGATAATTCAACTGCTACTCGTTTCAACACAGAAAGCTTGTTTTCGCGAAAACATTTCTCTATTGATAAAAATATGTATACAGTTGTCTTAAATTACCACCGTACCCTTTTTACCAGATAGAAAATTTGAATGTGCGTTAAAAAAATTGAAAAACATGAACATATATCTTATTGCATTTTTTTTGTATGAAAGCTAGATTTTTTGCTAGGGCGAAAATGCTTTTTTATGTTATAATCTTTGTTTAAACAAATTATAATAGATAAAATATAAATCCCCCACTGGCTATCGTCGAATGCCCGTAATCACGAAATATTGATAGTGTTTCCTTGCTTTTATTCCTATTGATTGAACGGGCAGCAATTTTTGCTATTTTCTATAGTATGACATAAATATGACCCAGTTTCCCTTTAGAAGTTTTTCATAGAGGCATTTCTTCTCCATAAGTCCACTTGTTAGCTTTGCCGCAGTTAATAATCCAATCCAGTCACTCGCTTTCATTGCAATAAATATGTATTTGGCGCACGGAGAGGAAGAGAACTCAGTTATCTGAATAGTCTGGGGTATCTCAAATATTTGAAATTCTATGCTTCAGTTAAAGATGGCTTTTGTTTATGTCATGACCATAACGAAATAGGTAACAGAAAGAGGCTGCAAATATAATTTTTGTGAAATACGCCAAAGAACATTTTCTTATGTGGTTTCTTTTTTAACAACTTCTGTTTTTAGTAACTGTATCAGGACTTGTGTTTCTTATAATTGATTTCGCAAACATAACTATAGTCCTGAGTAGAAACAGTGAGCTTACTAAAAGCTATGTTCATTCATGTGCAGAAGATACAACAAAGATAAGGAGGGTTCAAATTATCCTTTATTTGCTTATTGATTTTACATACGCTCCCGAACTTCGGGGTACAAAGATCAACCACTTGAGGTCTGAACGTAAAAGAACATAAGACTACCAACTAACTAAAATTTAAATAAGAGCTAACTTTAAATTTCTTACACAGATGACTAACACTAAGACTGGCCTTTAAATTACTACGTATGTAGTAGGCAAACTGTAGAAAACTACACTACGTCTTTAACTTTCAAGAGGGTTAAACTTCTGGCCTTAAAGGCGGGTAGTAACTGATGGCAAACTCGCGTGAAGACTCGTAGCAAGAGAGCTCTCTTTCCTTCTTCCCTCTCTCTACTCTTGGCAAAAAGCCACAACTTAAATACTTAAGCGTTAGCAAGTATAATTTGCATATACATATTCACGCGTTAATTCTGGCCGGAAGTGGAAAGTAAGACATGATAGTAAAGTTTTAAAATAAAATAAACGTTAGTGAACTTAAAATCCTTACAAGTGGCAGTAATGACTACGAACATAAATTTAAAAAGTAAATCCCTTGAAATTCTTGATTAACAACATTTTTGAAAATTTTACATTGAGGCTTTTCTTTTTAAGAAATAATTATGTATTCCGATACAATAATCAAGTTTCCTTCTCCCTTCCAAAAATAATCATGCATTTGCTACTCCGAACTACGTCGAATTCCTCTCCCCCCCCACTTCAGCCCGAAAAAACTAAAAATCACTAGGTTAACCAATTTAAAATATCTTGTTTTATTGATTTGGACATCGGAAATGAATGCCAAAGCAGGTTGTAAATGCAAAAAACTAGTTTCTTTAGTTTTCCTGTAACTTTTTTTTTCTTTTTTTAAAATATTGCTTCTTTTTTCAGAGATAAAACACACATTTTATGATGAAAGCAAATGATCTTAGTATACTGTACGCGGAAACTATGAACTAGGAAATAAATATTTGTTTCTGTTAAACATAAATTATTACTTATTTCTTATGGCTTTATTTGGAAATCAATCCATTTACATCATGTAACTCGCCAAAAAAATAATGATAATAAATAAACAAATAAAATCTGAAAGCTTTCAGATTTTACATTGCCCCCAAAAGGGCGTTTTTTTTAATGTTTTGTGTGTTACCTTTATTTATTAAATATCATGTTCTTCGCACTTAAACCATAAAATTCAGTTCAAGAACAATATCGCAAAATAATTTCAAAATGAGCATATCTTTAGAATTTCCGATACACAGTCTCGCGCGCTGGAGATAACAATGTTTTCTTTTCGTACAGTGTTGCCATTGCTCGTTTGAAATAGTTGAGTTTGTTAATTAAAAATTCGTTAAAGTGTTACAAAATAGGAAATCTGTAATAAAACAAATTCCAAATTTGGGCTTCCGGATGCTCATATTCGGGTGGAAAGGTATGTTATTCACAATTGGATGGCTCTAGGTACCGTTGTTTTATCACAATGCGAGAAACATACATGCATTTATTCAGATTCCTCATTATTTAATACCTTTAAATATAATACAGGGCTGTAATATTTGGTGGCAACAGTTTGAAAAGTGAACCGACATTTCAACGCAAAATGCCAAAACGAAATTGATAGCCCTTCTAAGCTACCGGTCCTTTGGGCTAGAAAAAAATTCAAACTTACATCACGGAAATTTTAAAAACGCTTAAGAATTACAGCACTGAAATTCAAATCTTTCCAATACCAAAAAATTAAATCATAAAAGTTTCCCAATTAAAATCTTAAAATATCCTCAGTGATTACAGGCGAAGCAACCCTGTGCTCAGGACACAAGATCTCTGGCCATCTAATATAGCTGGAGAACATCACCACTATGTGGTAACTTATTGTCAAGCTCTGGACAGACGAGCAAGTGCTGCTTATTTATAGTGTCTGTTTTATAAAAAGGGCATTGGCTATCAATATATATTTATGGCAATATATGGCCTCTTATGGTAAGATTTTCGACTAAGCAGTTGTGCCCTGTACACAGTCTGATTTTAGCCATAGCCTCTCTAGATGGCCTGCGCCTGAACTCATCCCAGACATTCCTAATATTCTCCCGGAATTACCCTTCAATTTAATTAACAGTTCTGATACTTCTTCCATAAGGAAGCCAAAGGAATGGAACTCTGTTCAATAAATAACTCCTTACCTCCTTTGCCAAGAGATCTGCTTTTTCATTACCATCATTATTTCCATGGGATGGTAGCCACTGAAATTCCACTGTTTTACCCTTCCTATTAGAAGATCCCTTTAGAATCCCCTTTTTTCCTATTAGATTATCCCTTTAGAAGTTCCCTGATATCCAGACTATATTTTACATGAGAGGAGGCTCAAAGTGGCTTTGAAGAGCTATTGCCTGTATGGTCGACTCAGAATCAACAAGAATGACGGCCTTTGTAAAAAACTCAATTTTGGATTTCAAATTAGATACAGCCAAAAAGACCGCATGAACTTCTGTATCAAAGTCTGAAAACGGTTGACCCACTGGGCCATACTGTGAAAAAAGTTTACAGTATACACCTACAATATGCGACGAAATAATTTGAACATCTCATCTTTTCACAGATTGGATGCCTCCCCAGAGACCTGTCAGTCGAAATTCGGATAGAATATATATATGGCAATTTTTTAAGCAATATTGTAATTCCAAATAGCAATAAAAGTTCCCACTTAGCAATAAAAGTTCCCAAATAACACTAAAAGTTAAACGCTTGCATTTATGGATAACCTATATTCTTTTACCTTGTTTGAAAAATCAAGCAATGTAAAACTTATTTGCAATAAAAGGAAGTTGATGAATGTATGCTTTATTCCTCGTGATAACCTCAAAAACCCATCAGTTATGAACAGCTATAGTTAAGTGTTACTGTAAGGCTAACTGCCCTCTAATTAACATGAGCATGGAAGCTCTTCATTGTTTTTGATTCATTTACAAAAATTATATTAATTAATTTGTTACCGTGTTTTCCACCACAAAATGATTCTAAGGAAACGTAATATGGTATTTTTGTAGATTTATAAAGACAGGAAAATTTCACCTTTACATCTTACTCACCCCAAAATCGAAGCTGCTCAGTATCAGAAATGTTACATTTTTTGTTATATAAGTAAGCAGAAGAATTTAAATGCGAATATTTAACTTAATCAGATTTCAGAATATACTTTTAGAAGTACTCCATTTTTTCTTGCGGAAGGAGCTCAGTAAAACTGGTCTGATTAATAAATTTTAGGGGAAAAAAAAAGAAGAAGAAGAGGAGGAGGAGGGAAAAAAAAGAAGAAGAAACAAAAAAAAAAGAAAGGAAAAAGGAACAAGTGTATTTCCTTCGTGTCCTTTAGAACCCTAGTGGTCTGCAAGAAATCGCTAAGGGCATCACAAGAATAAATGAATCATAAAAAATTACATTTCTGGAGTCGTTAACGTAGCATTTTCTGAAACATAACTACCATGTCAAGGATACCACTACAGTAAATACGGTGAGAAACTTTGAATTACGGTATAATGTGCAAAAGCTATCGAACTAAGGAAAAGGGATCTTTTAACACAATTTGCTTAGGCAATTTTGTACAGGCTTCAGTTCGCTCCTCTACCGTTGGAAATAGGAAAATCGTTGGGAAATTTATGAGTGCTGAGGTTTAGGCTGTTTATGAATTATGAGTGGTTCTTGATCTATAATGTATCGCTTTTCAGTGTCTATAACCAGGATACTCTGTATCTGAAAAACAGTCTTGCATTTGCTATCGTTTATAATGAAGAAACAACGGAAAATCCCTACAGCCTGCATGTTTAGTCACAGGCCGAACACAGATGCCTAACCAGTGTTTCGAAACTTCAGTCAGCTGTTGATAAGAACTCGAAATTTGGGAACGATATTTGAATTACGTTTTCACAATACTCTTAAAATTAAGCTTTAAATTTTTAAAGAAAAATTTTAATTGAAAATATGTTATTTGAATTTGAGTATTATTTAAATAAGATTTAGTTATCATGATCCTACATTTCGCAATAACCCCTCGGAATATCATAGACTTGAGCAGTGGTTCCCAACCTTGGATACGCGTACCAGTACCGGTACACGAATGATTTTACAATTTAAAACACAAATATATTAAAAATCTGTATTACGAAAATTCAAAAGAAATGACTATACTAACTAATTATCCACACCTTTTAATATTTTAGTTTACTTTTTTAATATTTTAGTTTTTTACTTTTACGTTTTTGTAACATTTTGCTTATGTATTATTTTTACAGCAACCCGATACATTGAAGAGATATTTAGATTAATCTGGAAGTTCTAATTTCAACCGAAAAGAAGAATCAATCGTGAGAATTGAGCAAAGACAAAGAACTAGAATGAAAGAAACAAAAGCGGACTTGGATCAAGAAGTATCATCCTGATTATATAAAGTATAGATTCGCAATGAAATCCGGAACAGAAGCTAAATCTGTTCCACAATGCATGATTTGTTTTGAGTGCTCATCAAACGGGACAATGAAACTATGACTATGAAGCCAGTTTGTAAAGGCATTTATATAGCAAGCATTCGAATGTAAAAGACAAAACTCTTGATTTTTTTAAAAGGAAACATTCAGAGTTTTTCTCTCTAACTTCAGTTGTCAAAACTTTTAGTAGTATAACTAGTAAACACTAATTAGTAAACACTAATTATGTGAGAGCATCATATTTAGCTAGTTTGCATACAGCTAAATGCGGAAAACCACATAATATTGGTGAAAGATTTTTGGTGCCTGCAACAAAGGATATAGTTGCATCTCTCCTTAGAGAGAAAGCAGCTAAAGAAATTGACAAAGTATCATTATCTAATAATACTGTCAAGCGGCGAATAAAGGAGATGGTATAGCAGGTTGAAGATATTTTAATCCAAAGATAAAAAGCAAGCCAATTTTATTCCCTCCAAGTGGGATTGAAAGTACCGATATTTCCGATTTGGCACATGCGTATATTTCGGTTTGATTTCAACGATGAACTACAAGAAGAACTATTATTTTGCAAACCATTAGCTTCAAGAACAACTTCGCAAGTAATATTTAAAATAATTAAGGATTGTTTCAGTAAAAATCACATAAGTTGGCTCAAATTTGTTGAAGTTTGTACCGATGGTGCTCGTTCGATGACTGGAAAATTGTTAGGTATGGTAACCAAAATTAAAGAATTGGCAACAAAATGCAAGTCTACGCACTGCATCATTCACTGTGAAGCTTTGGCCGCAAAGAAATATGCCAGTGAATTTAAAAGAAGCTTTAGATGCGGTAAAGATGGTTAATTTTATCAAATCTCGAGCATTCAATTCGCGTTTTTTTTTTTTTTTCGATTGTATCAGGTGACATGGGAAGTGCCCATGCCACACTTTATACTTCACTCCGAAATATAACGGTTGTCATGTGGTAAAGTCCTCAGTCAATTGTTTCAGTCACGCGATGAAATTTATATGTTTTTGACCAATTCAAAATATTTGAACGGAAATCAATGCATTAATGAACAGTGTTGTGCAGACTAGCGCATCTTTTAAACTTTTTTTCAAGATTAAATAAACTAAATTTGAGTTTGTAAGAAGTTAACAATTCTGTGTTCGACTTGTATGACAAAATAAGTGCGCTCAAGAGAAAATTGCAATTCATGCAACAGCAAATTGAAAAACCAAATGTTAACAACGTTTTCTTCCATCTGTAACTTTATTGACAAATATAATTTGTCAATAAAAGACGATGTGATGAGCGACATTAGAAAACATCTAACATCAACTTTTTAATGTTTCCAAAATTATCTTTGTGAAGATCTCAAGCTTAAAATTGAATTCGAAATCCATTCGCATTCACAACGGGGGTTTCAGACGATGTGATTGCAAAAGAGTCTTTTATAGACCTTAGCCGTGACAGTTGGAATTGAAATAAAGCTTTCGGAGCTCCAACCTATTCACTTTTTGGCTATCTATTCTAAAGAATACTCAGAAGTTTCTTGCCAAGCAGTAAAATTTTTAATGCCATTTGCTACCACATATTTATGTGAAAAAATAATTTCTGCAATGACTGCTATGAAAACCAAATATAGAGCTTTGCTGGATATTGAATCGGATCTTCGTCCTAGACTGACAAACACTGAGTCCGATATTAGTTAATAATAAACAGGTAAATCTTTCTCATTAGTTAGATATTTTAGTTATTATTATATTTTATGCATATGTTTAGCAATAAAAATATATCCCGAGTTACCCTTTCTTTATTACAAATGTTCTCTATTGCATTTCATTCCCCATTTCAAAATTTTTGGTCTACCGGTACGTCATCAAATTGTTTGCAGCGTGCAGATACGCTACCATAAAAAGGTTGGGAACCCTTGGAGTAGAGAATCTTCTATCACGTCTCCAAAAGAGCACTGAACCAACCAGCAGGCGACCAATAAAGTCGCTGAACAATGATAGTTCAGTCCGGAGTTCCAAACCTGGCGAAATTGATGGCCGCATGTTCATTTTCATGGCTTTCCCAGTGTGTAACATGAATATGAGCCAGTTCCCTAAGAAAATCCTCTACAAAGGCATCCCTTAGGTAGACAGTCCTCGAAAGCTTTGCCATTATTAAATAAACCAAACCAAAAAAAAGCTATCAAGCAAAGAGAAAAGGGCCAGGAATATACTCCTATTTCATAGCCTACGGCAGACTGGATTCGCGATGGAGGACTGGCTTGACTGCTTAAAATTTTTAGGCAGTAATTTGCGATTAATTAATATATCTACGTACTTATTTTTTATTTTGCTCTTCGATAACTTTTCGACTAGGCAAAGCAACTTCTTAGTAAAGCTTTCGTGTGAATTTTGTCAAAGGCCTGATGGAGAAAATTCTTTTATTGTGTTGAATGTGGAATTAATGGGCTATTGACATCTAAAATAAGTATGCCAGCTTACATGGGTATTTTTTTAAATAAATCTATTCGATTTTGTTTTTGTTTTAATTTGTATTTTTTTTAACTATAAAAGAAACCATGTGTCCTAAAAATATTTAACTTTGAAAATTTAAGTATGATATTAGTGCATTAAATGTATGTAGATATTAGTTTACTTTATTACATATTATAGTAAATATCACATAAAAAAATAAAAACTGCAAACACTTTCAAATTTCGCATGACATAACCTTCATGAAAATATATTACAGAATTCTACAGAAAAAAACAATGATAGGCCTCTTTAGATTCCTTTAGAATTCTGGCCCAATTTTGAAGTCAGATCTACGGATTTATATGAAATTTTTATATAACTCCTACACAAGTATAGAGATTCTTTAGGGATAAGTATACATATTATATAGTGATTTGTGCTGAGATTCTATAAAATTTGTACAGGGCTTCTAATGGTTTCTGATAAATGTTACTCTCAAATGCTTAATTTTTATAGAAACTTATATAGAATGTGTCAGTAATCAACTAATATAATTCTACTGAAAATATCAGATTCAGTTTACGGGAAACTGGACGATAATACTAAAGAATTCTAAATAAGTCGCTTTAATTTTCTACAAAAGATCCTGTAGGAGCTTTTAAGCATTTAATATCATTATAAAATAAAAAAAATTCCTTATAATGTTAAAAAGAATAAAATAGAATTTAATTTTTGAATAGAATGTTGCCTTGTTGGGCCTTGGTATGCTTGGAGATGATTTGTGACATGGAGGGAGGGAAGAATAAAAAAACTTTGGTTTTGAATTGGAATGAGTTTTGTTTGATTTTTGAATTGAAATGGCTCCTAAGTTGAGAACAAAAAACTTTGGAGGGGAAGATAAAAAACTTTGGTTTCATGGAGAAAAATCATGATGTGATTTTTCTCCAAGATTATTAATTAATTAATATCAATTAATATTATTTTGATTTCAAAAATTATTTAAACAAAAATAGATGCATTTTAGATAATAACTAGATTTAAATACAATTAAGGAAGCACTACTCTTATCCGGAATAAATATACAATAATTTAAAGCAGTTAAAATTTTATAATTAACAGCACAAATTCAATCTTTTTATTAAGTTTGTGATTTAAATGGTTAAGTTAATTGGTTTATTTGTTAATGGTTTGGTTGATTTAAATGGTTATGGTTTTACAAGATTAATTTTTATATTTAAACCATAGAAACAATTGCACAGTGCATAAATGTTGCATAAATTTAGAAGCCGAAAAACATTAACTTAGTGGAAAAAGAAGAAAAAATTTTCGTTAAGAATTGATTGAACGCTTATGAGTAATATGAGTTTATTTCCTCTTTTGTATACACCATACAGCAAATTAGAAACTGGAAATTTACTTTGATTGCAGTTTGAATACGTCAGAAATTTCAATTATACATAAAGGCTTATTAAATTTCTGTGAGATTTTGCAAAGTAGCATTTCTATCGAATTCTGTTCTGTGAAAGCTTATACGGTATTTTCTCCCTCCTTCCAGCATACGTTCGTGGTGTTTGTGGTTCGTAGTGCGTATTCGAGAGGTCCAGGTTCGCATTTCGATAAGGGCATTGCTCATTTTTCATGTTTCCTACTTCCAAATAACCTATTGACTACAAATAACCCAATGAAAGTGGCGCTCGAACTAAAAAAGTGTTGGACAATTATTCGTCACCACTAGGATTTGACGAATGGGTCCCCTGATCCCCAGCCGCCCTTTAAAAGTTAGTTATATAAAGTATTTTCTCCCTCTTTCCAACATTCCTTCGAGGTGTAACGGTAGCACACTCGGCGTGTATTTGAAACGTTCAGGTTTGAGTCCCGAAGACGGCATAGCTCATTTTTTATGTCTCATACTTTAAAATAATCTAATGACTCTGCAAGTTTTATAAATTTTTATAGAATTTTATAGAGAAGCGTTTCTACAGAAGATTACCTACAAAAATATGTAAGAATTTATACTCAGCTTTATCACCCTCAATAAAAAGTTTTCGTGTGTATATTGGAAGGGAAAGAAATGTAAACAACTGTTAAGCTACGTAATATCTGAGTAAAATTATCTAACGCTCACATTGTACTATTGTAATAGTCTCGCAGCTATCTCCTGCGGCTGATATTGAGTTCGGGTTTGTATTTGTTTGAAACGACTCGACTCCTACAAAGATGCTTTATAGAATTCTATAAAAATATTCAATGCTAAACTTCTCTAGATTCCTTTAGAATTAACCTAATTTTGATTAATTAAATCAGAGATTTTTTATAGAATTCTATACAATTTTAGCTATAGTTTGCATAAAATTGTATAGATATTCTATAGAGATATGCGCAGATATTCTATAAAGATTTGTGCAGAGATTCTATAAAAACTATATAGTTCCATAAAACACTGCTCAGAGTTTCTGAAGAGTACAGAATCTTATATAATGTATATAAAACCAGCTAATAGAATTTCACCGGAAATATCAGGTCTCAGTTCGTAGAAAACTCGCCATCATTCTAACGGATTCTAAAGAAGTTTCCTTGCTTTAATATTCTACAAAAAAAGAAGAAAAAATCTTATAGAAGGTTTTTCAGTATTTAAAAACATTATAAAATCAACAAAATTTTCTTTGAATTTTTATTTCCTAAAACAATTTTTTTTAATTTAGTCTGAATTCTGAAATGATCTATAGAAAACGGAGAAAAAATAAAAAATGTGATTCTTTGGTAATAAAAAATTTTAATATCTTTTTGATTCTTTTAAAATTAATGTTATCATTTAAATTGATTTTACGTGTTTGCAGAATTAAATTTTTGTATTATATAAGCAACAGCACACAAAAAAATGCGCAAAATTTATGTGTAAACTTTGAAGCTAAAAAACGTTAATCTAAGATCGAAAAGTAAAAAAAAAATCTATTTAAAAATTATTCAAACTTATGAATAAACCTGTTTATTTTTGCTTTTTTTACATCCCAAATATTGCATCAAAAACTGAAAATATGCTTTGATCACTGTTTGAAAACTACAGTTTTCTGCAGAATACCAATCTATAAGATCTTTATAAAATTTCTGCATGAAAACAGTATTTTTATCGAATTCAGCTCTGAAAGTGTTTTATGAAGTTTCTATCGAATTTTATGGAGGAGCATTCCTTCGAGTAAATTACCTGTAAAGTTCTATAGATTTCTATCAGCTTGCATGAAAATTTTTCCTGAGCGGATCCTCGTATCAAGAATGCAAAACACAATATACAAATATAAAATTACAAAGAAGTCCGTTTATCTAATGAGAATTTTATTTGTAAAGCTTCTATTGGCCAGAAGATACCAGCAGATTATGAATAGCTAAGTTTTCAAAGTGGAAAATATTATATACTGTTATATTTGCTACTGCGCAGAAGATATACTCGAACTGTCTAAGGCTCAGAATAGTGGCTCTTTTAAACCCCGCGTAAGTTAAAGGTCAACTAGTCAGTTATTTATGTCTTTCAACTGAAATTCTATCTGGTGTTATAATGTATGTATGTACAGCAGATAGTCTTATTATGTAATCATATGCATTATAAAACCAATTTGGATAAGAAATCTGGATTACAATATTGAGAGATTTCAATATCAGAAAATAATGAGAACATTTAATCTGAAGGTCCAATAAATTCCATTCCTGATTTAAAAAAAAAAAAAAATACGCGACTGCATAGAATTAACTTTTTTTTTTTTTTTACCTTCAGTATACTAGAAAAACAAAAATCGTACAGAAATGCAATAGAAAGATAGGTGATAGACTTAGAAGATAATACGCCAAATTGTACACTCGAAAATATTTTAAATTCCGCTGCATTTCAAAACTACACCAACTGATAATTTCAGAACTCTCCTGAAATTAAAGTGTAGTAAAGTTTATTAAAACTCAGTTTAAGATTTATAGGAAAATTTAAAGATATAAAGGTAAAAACTGTGTAAATCTTAAGATATTAATTACTGGGAAGAAGCTAAATTCTTAGCTCAAAAATATAATTGCTTCCTTCTCAAGTTTAAATGGCGCCATCTTGGATGCAAAATTTAACGGCAGTTTAAAAAATCAGATGGCGCTCGCATCGCTGGCAGAAAGAAAGTGCCGAAGTACTTCCGAGGAAAATCGTCGACTCGTCATACGAAACCATTTTCAGCGCTCAGGTCGTCCATTACGCAGTTGCTCGCTCGGGAAAAGGCGTTCGATGCGCGCAATCTTTTCCTCCGTGAGCCAATTTACAGTCACAGTTAAGGGCTTTGAATATAAGCAGCGTTTCTGAGAGCGATAGGCGGATGCGCTTTTCGATGCGAGAAACTATGAAGCGTGCTACGTAATTTTAACGCTTTAGGAATGCAGCATTGTCTTAATAATCCGAGTTATTTTGAAATTGAACATGCACTCCGTATGCGGAATTCCTTTTCCTCATATTTGTTGAATAGTTAGTTGTTCGAACGGGCTTTATCTGAAATGTAATTTATTAACTTAAAATATTCGACACGCATGTTAGTAATATTGGTAATTTTACTCGAACTTTTAATAAGTGCATGATTGATTTTAAAGAAACGATTATAATTAACAGGCTGAAACGTATATGATTTGAAATAACTAAAATTTCATTCAGCATCTTATTTTTCGTGTTAGCCATTTTCTTAAAAACTCGGAAAATTTACCGCCCTTACGTACAAGTGTTGTATGCTGCTCTTAATAGATGCAAGAAACTGGAATGTTGTCATTTCTTTTTTTAAATCTTCTAATTTTTTTCTTTGTATATTTTTGGCCAGAAATAGATAGTAAAAATTACAGAAAGATTATTAGTAGTAAAATAATATTAAAGGATTACAGCTGTCTGTCGTAATTCCTTTAATGTTATTTCATTAGTAATAGTTTTTCTATAGTTTGTAATAAATTAAAACAAAAAAAATTAAAACTGTCTGCTGCTAAAAGTTAAAAATTACAGCTCACAGTTGTAATTTTTTTAAAGTGTAATTTTATAATATACGAAAAAAATGAAAAATCTCATCATCACCCATTGGCAACAATGTCCGTGTTTATGTCGGGCACGATTTTACCAAAAAATACTGTCCTATTTAAGAAAGCGTCTCGAATTTTAGTATTATAATCTTTAATCTAAAATTTAATGTATTTATATATTTATTTTTCAAATTATGCTTGGAAATTAAACTCATTTAGGGAAATTAAACCACTGAGCTTACAACACGAATACACAGGAAGAGAGTAGGATTATAAGTTTTTAATTTGGTAAATGCTTCAAACAAATTCATGCAAAATATTCTATATACGGAATTTAAAAAGAAAAAAAATCAGAAAACAAAAGGAAACAAAAATATTTCTCTCTCTAAGACGTCAAATCTGCTGCATTATATTCCAAGAAGATAACGTCTCTATGCTTTCTTTCCATTAATTTTATTATCAAGGCATGTTTAGCTATATACTTGCTACGTAATTTAAAACGTATGTTTTATATTTTGTTGGCTGAACGATGTAATTTAAATGCATATTTGTTGCGGAGCGAGGCTTTTGTTTCATATTCGTTTCTCTCAGTAATAAAGGTTGTCAACATACCATAGTTTTTAGTAGCACTGCACGTGCAGTTTTTTTTATAAACCTCAGCTCTAGGGTTATTAGAGGTAAGAAACGCCTATAATATTTCTTGTAGCGTGATAAAATTATTATTAATATTAAACTTGATACAAATGCATGAAACGGTTACATATTCTCACGTATATATACGTCAAAATATGTAACCTGTTATTACAAAACCGATATGCTATTTTTAGCAGCCATACAATAGGTTGGGGGAATGTTGAATGTTTTTGAAAAATCGCCAAAATTCGATTTAATACGTTAAAAATCATGGTAGAAATTCCTTCGGAAACGATCTTTGTAGGGTTATTTTAAGTTTTACTATTTATCTGATTGTGGAAAGATCAAAACTCCGCGATGATTAATTTGATCGGAAAGCAAAAATATGAGAATAAAATTCAACACTAAATTTAAAAACAGCTCTGTTAAATTCTTAAAAAAAACCCGGTGGGGAATATTATATCTTCATAGTAATATGTATGTGAGCAAAAGTTTAAGAAAATCGATTCTGTAGAAAGAGCTCAAAAATTAATTACCCAAATGTAGCAAAGGGAGAGAGAGAAATCAAGCTAAATACAAGCATGTAAATAATAGTAATAATAATAATAATTCGTAGTAGACAATGCGATTTCAAAACAAACAATCAGGAATTTTAATTTTTAGACAACCATGCACATTTTGTGGCAGTAAATTCGATATATAACTTTTCTTAATAAAAAATTATGAAAAGTAAATACTTTGGCAATGATTTAGAATATGAAAAATTATTATTTATGTCCTTTTTAAAAAATTAAACTTCCTCATTGTGAATTCCTCATAGTCAGAATAATATTATTCCTCATGCTACGTTATATATATAGTTCAGATTCATAAGTGGTAGACGACAGTGCTACAATATTTATTCAAGCAAGTGAAAGCTTAAAAGGTAATTTTGAATTCTGACAGTAACAACGCTTACTCTGGCTATCAACAAAATTTCGAATCATGTGAATTTCCTTATTGATAAGTCAGTCAACCTTTATCAGTTTTACAGATATTTGAACATTTTCCATCTTCCTTGGGATCTTTCCTTTTTCTTAAAAAAAATTATGTAAGGTTATTAAAAAAGCTGTAGAAGCCTGGAATTCCAGGGAATATTTGAGTAACAATAGCAACCGCATCCTTAATAAATCTTACAGGGCTTAATGTTTACTTGTAAGACTACAATGTGTACTTATGTTAAATAAAACGTACCATTTTAATTTAAAATCCCAAGGATACTGTGTAAGGGTACAGAGGTTTAGCGATACTCTAGCAAGTAATTATGTAAGCCGAACATTTCTTCACTACAGTACCAAAGGATAGCCAGATCTATAAAGGTTGCGGATATTTTGCTTGTTACTGAAATATAATGTTACTGAAAGTATTTATGTAACTAACGCATAGTGTTCGCATAAGAAATACCAAATTTTATAATTATAAAGGTTAAAGATGCTTTGCATGTAATATTACTGCACGTAATTATTTATGTATAAGATATCTGACACAAGTGAAACGGTGAGGATATATATATATAAAAATACCAGATGTTTATTGTAATAAAATAAGCTGAATTCGGTGCTAAATGTATGTAAAAACTGTACCCAGTTTTGGAACGTACCAGCTCAAAACTATTATTTTATAAGTAATTAACTGCTGACAAAAATAATTATACATATTTATAACAGAATTCAAACAGAAATCATTACATAGATATGAATGTATTACGTCTCTGTATTGCGATGATGAAAATTCTTTTCCTCTTAATAAACACACCAATTTCAAATACATAAGCTTCCTTACGAAACAGTAATTTCAAAAGAAAGCACCAAATTTTATGAGCAAAGTTTTTTAGTTTAAATTAATTCATATTTGTTAAATAACTCAAAGAAAGAAATGTGTTTATTACTTTAAAATCGCCCCGCCTTTTTTTTAAATTTAAAATGTAAATAAAGTCTTTTGCCATAATAAATAATGACTGT
>KK116099.1:6204-27302 GCA_000611955.2 Stegodyphus mimosarum
TTATTAAGATATTCAGATGTGAATAAATACACTTATCTTCTTGTTTAAAAACTGATAAAAGATTTCAAAATTAATTTTTGATACAAATGATAATACAGTATATGTTCTCAGACTATTTTGCCTCGTGCACCTCTTTCTCCACTGCTAGAAGCTAATTATCCCCTACTTTCCAAAACTACAAAAATACATATACATTTGTTTAGTTTAGATTATTTTTAATATGTTTTTATTAATTGAACTGTAAAGACATTAGGCTATTTTAAAACAGGAGTAGAGAAAGAATGAGCAATGTCCTAGCCTGGACTCGAACCCCGGACCTCTCGAATACGGGCCATTAACCAACGAAGGCATGCTAAGAAGGCGGGAGAATTAATTACCTTATATACTCCTTCTTTTAAAGGGAGACTGGGGATTAGGGGATCCAATCGCCAAATCCTGGTGGCGGAAAATCATCATCCACCACCATTTTAGTTCAAGCGCCACTGTAGAATTATCAGGTTATTTTAAAGCAGGAAAGGTGAAAAATAAGTAAGCCCTCCAGGATTCGAACCTCGGACCTCTTAGTTAAGAGCCAAGTGTGTTGTCCACTACACCACGAATGCATGCTAAAAAGGCGAAAAAAATGCCTTACAAAACAACAGAAAGTACAAAACCTTTTAATAAAGACCAAAACTAAATAAAAGTAGCTTGTTTTACATTCAAAATAAAATTCAATAATGAACTGTTCACTAAACGTTTGACCGCATTACTCCCTTCCTTGAAATTATGAAATTTCCCTCAAGGAAGGAATTCCCCCTCCCGGGCTAAGAACCCCTGTTCTATGGGTAGCATTAGATATTTACCCGAATTCCGCATCATATGCTTCAAACATTGTTCACAGTTAAGAGAGTCTGCATTCCAGTTAATATAAAACCAGAAATAAAACAGAATTCCTAAAATTTTAATTATATTCTAGAACACTAATCTCACATTACGGGAACAGAAACTCGTGTTTATTAGACTATACACACCTTATTTACTCGTATATTTCTGCACTTCTAGTATTTTAAACCCTAACATTAGCGTTTTCAGCACATGATTTAGAGATTTCTGATAGCAATTCACAGGTTAAAAAATACGTTGTTGAAATAAAAACAATGTTATAGCAATAATAAATTTAATTTTAAAATATAGAATGGAGTAATAATATGTTCGTTATAACGTCTCCCCAGAGACATTTCTTACTACTTCTCCCAGTTTACAAGAAGTAAAATTAGTAATTAGTAATCGAGGAGGTGTAATATGCAAATAAGTACAGCATTTATAACTCAAAAAATGCAAAATGTTTTAAAACTGTTTTTACTCTGTCATATCGAAATAAACTGCATTATTATTCATCAAGGAATTTATGTTTTAGTTCGGAGCATTTTCGTATCGGTTTTAGACGGAATAATGTTACATAGAATGATCTTTTTTGTAAAATATTAGTACAAATTTTAATATTCCGTAATATAACATATTAAATAATTTCAAAAAATTAAGTACGAATGAAATCCATGAAAATTCTTTAAGAAATATCTTTTTTATAAACGAGTTTTTTTTAGTCCAAAGGGGTAATCACCAAGAAGGAGTATTGATTTCGTTTTGCCATTTGGTGTTGGTTCACTATAAATGTCAGTACCCTTTTCAAATTGTTGCCACCAAATATTATCACCCTGTATTATATTTAAAGAAATTAAATGAGGAAGAATCTGCATAAATGTATGTATGTTTCTCGCATTGTGATAAAACAACGATACCTAGAACCACCCAATTTGAATACTGAACGTTTCCACCCAAATATGGGCATCTAGAAGCCCAAATTTAAAATTTGGAATGAGTTTTATTATCGATTTTATATTATGTAAAACTTTAACGAATTTTTGATCAACAAACTCAAGGATTTCAAAGCCAGCAATGTCAACGTTGTACAGAAAAAACATTTGTATCTTCAACGCGTGAGACTGTGGATAGGAAATTCTAAAGATAGGCTCAATTTAAAATTATTTTGCGATACTTTTCTTTAACTGAATTTTAGGGTTTAAGTGCGAAAAACGTAATACTTAATAAATAAATGTAACACACTAATGTTAAGAAAAGCCTCTTTGGACGTAATTTGAAATCTGAAAACTTTCAGATTTTCGTTTTCTTTTTTACTATTTTTTTATGAAAAATTTCTGATGAATGTTTAATTATTCAAAAAAAGCATCAGTTGCTACAATCATGTAAAAGGTTATTGATAACAAGCATCAAGTACTTTATACACACCTTTCTGACATACTGGAAGTATAAGAAGACCGGAATGGTATATCTTTTCATGGAAAAATGTACATACAACTGGAAGAATAATATTGTGCTGCTTTTATTTATGTTGTAGGGATTTATATTTAATTTAAACTAGCGGAAGTATCCGATGCCAACAAAGTTAGATTGAGAGTAACGCATCTAACTACAGAGAGAATGATACCGCTGTAATCCTTCTTTAATAATGATGCACATTTTTCAGTCTGATGCGATATGGAACCCACATAAAAATCTCCATAGAAAAATAGCTAATTCTCTGTCTTTATATCAGCAACAATACCACGCAGTTTTTAATGATTTTCGTCTTTCTAATCAAATGGTCGTAAAAGCTCAAGTTTCATTCAATATTTCACCTATATTCAATTTTAGTACATAAAATATGGCACAACATTTATCATAATTGATCAGAAATCTACAACGCGAACAAACACACAAACAGACATTTTTTTTATATGCATAGTTTTTGTAAAACTTGCAAATTTTTTATTAACAAACTCTACGATTTTAAAGCCAGCAGTAGCGACACTTTTCCAAATAAAGCAATTTTATATCCATCACTCGGAATCCATGCCACTCGGAAAAATAAGTGAGATTATTAGCGCGTTCAGAGTTTTTAATTAATATTTCGGCTGGTTAAAGTCGTAGGAAGATGGGAATAGTCGAAATGGCTTCCCATGAGTTTTTGGAATCGGAAATAATGTATTTTAAAAGTTGACAATGCTATTTATATTTCGTCATAAAACTTAGAAATTTTTTGTTAAGAATCTCTAGGTTTTCAAAGCGAGCAGTGGCAACAACGTTCGAAATAAAGCAGATTTTCATCTCCAGCTTGCGACACTGTTGCCACTCGGAGAAATGAGGGCGAAAATTATCGTTTTTCGAGTTTTTAATTAATATCTTTGATTTGAGCACCTTTGTTTTCGAAATAAAGGTGGACGTCGACCATTTCCAGGACCCAGAAATGAATTGTAGAATGTTTGGTGACGATAGCTTAAGTAGTGACTGAGTTATTCGAGGACAAACCAACAAACTTTCTTCTTTATATACATAGATAACCAATTTGAAAGTACTTTCCTGTAAGCTTTCATTTCCCTTAATTGCCAATGCCAGAATATTTAAATTTGGTAGCGAGCGTGAAGTAATGAAAATTCTACTAGTAGGAGAAAAGGTTGAAATACCGAGTTTTAGAAGGGAAAGGGAGAGAGACAGAGTGTGGGCGAACTTTGAGCTTTTTGTAACATGAGCTTCTGCTTAGCATTGATTGCTGGTTAATCGTGGCGTAACAGATATTACTTTGCTGCCACTAGATTTTTCAAGGCTCTGTTAGGAAACAGGATAGTCTGAGCTCTGTAGCGTAATTCTACTACTATCTTCAAATCCTTAGTTAGTTCTTTGTTTTCAGTTACCGTCCAAGCAGAGGCGAAGTATGTTAGCATCGAGTTGACGCATTGTGAATACTTTAAGAGTGTAATAAAGAGTAGTTTTAATCTTTCTTCTGTGCAGTCATTACTCTCCAGATTTCACAAAAACTCGCACAGCTCTGACTGGGTAGCGATCTCTGCGAGTTGCTTGCTGGGCTGCCTCGAATTTCATGGCTTATACTACAACACTTTTTATAGCTTTCACACCCGCCATTCCCAGTGCTTTCTGTATTTCAGGATCCCGGATGCCGTCAATGAAGTACTGCAGGGACAGGATTTCCCTTGTTTCTCTCGGGCACTCCTTAAAGGCGAGGTGGGACAGCTTTTCAAGATCCGTGGCGAGCTCTTGGTGTGTTTCGGTGGGCTTCTGTTGACGGGATTTTAAATGAAGCCTACTGCAGTCTTTCAAACATTTCTCTCCGAAGCGCAGCTCCAGTGCGCCGGAAAGAGCTTCGAAGTCTAGGCTCTGGGTTTCTGGAAGAGTTTGCAGGATATTCGCTGCATCTGCTCTCAGAGAAGCGCCGGCCTTAGCTTGGGAATCCCATCCACTCGCATCCGCCACTATAGAAAATTGTGTCTTATTCACTTGCCAGTAGGTCTTCCCATCATACGTAGATAGCTTCAGTGAAAGACGAGCAGAAATGGGTAAAAATTTAAAACCATCACTATTGCTCCCTGCCATCGCAACTAATTTCTTTAAATTATCAACTTCTTTGGCAACTGCAGAAACCCTGCCATCAATTTGTTGTTCGATTTTGGTGTTGTACGAAAGAGAACCTTCCTTCGATTCGTTGCTCCACAGCAGAAAATCTTCCTTCTATTTGTCCTTTACAGAATCAACTTTTTCTTCTATTTGTTCTTCTACAGGAGAAACACATTTTTCAATGTGTTCAACTTTATTTTCAACAGCGCCAATTCTGCCTCCCATAGCTTCGAATTTGTTTTCTACTATACAGGTGATTTCTCTTTTCATTTCATCTTGACCAACTTTCATTTCTTCCTTAATAGCTTTCATCTCACCTTTAACACATGCTTGACCAGCTTCCATCATTTCTTCACCAGCTTCCATCTTTTACTGACCTGCTTTCATCTCATCTTTTACCGAAGTGACAGCCCCTTCCATCTTTTCTTGGAATGGAACAAAGGCAGACAGGAGCTGTCTCAATTGTTCTTCCATCGCTCTACTGAATGGCATTCAAATACCGTACTTCTGACACCAAAAATTGTTGCTTGCGTACGGTTTCTTAATGGATTGAATGCACAAGTCGTTCAAAAGATAATAAAATTTATTCTTTACACAAAAAATAAAACAAAGGCTGAAATATTTCCTCATAGATATTCGTACAATATCACAATATCTCAAACGTTAAACAAAACTCAATTCAAAATAGAAAAGGTTAATCGAATCTCACAGCGAATTAACTACCATCAATCACAGCATTAAGTAAACAACAGTTCGCTGAAAACAGCTACAACTGAGCTGAGGTGTTTTAATTCGGCTTTTATACGCTTTTTAATTATTCGCTAGAATATTCTGGTAAAAACAATTTTCTCCATTTTTGTGGATGGCAACAGCAATTACGAGATATTTATTTATTAAATATTAAATGCACGCGCTCTTTTATTTTTACTTTTCGGACGTAGTTTTCTCTTCAAAAATCGTCTGCGTTGCAAGGGGAAATAAAGTAATTTTAATTACCATTCTAAATAAATAGCTAAATAAATACTAAATCCGTAACAATACAATTCATAGTCAGACATTTTTCAGTCTGATGCGATATGGAACCTATATAAAAATTTCGATATAAAAATAAACTAATTCTCTCTCCTTATATCAGCAGCAACGTCACGCAGTTTTTAATGATTTTAGTCTTTCTAATGAAATGGTCGTAAAACCTCAAGTTCCATCCAATATTTCACCTACATTCAACTTTAGTCGATCAATTGTGGAAAAATATAGATCCTAATTGATCAGAAATCAATAACGCGAGCAAATAAATAAACACACAAACAGCCATTCTTCTTTATATGCACCGATGTTTTAAAACTTACAAATTTTTGATTAACAAACTCTACGATTTGAAAACGAGCAGTGGCAACGTCTTTCGAAATAGTGCATTTTTATCTCCAACGCGCGAGACTGTTGCCACTCATAAAAGTAAGTGCGAAAATTAGTGTTTTCAGAGTTTTTAATTAATATTTCGGCTGATTAAAATCGTACGAAGATGGGAATAGTCGAAATGGCTTCCCACGAATTTTTGGAAGCCGGAAAAATGTATTCAATGTTTGGCGATGCTATTCTTATATCACTATAAAGCTTAGAAGTGTTTTATTAACAAACTCTACAATTTGAAAGCGAGCAGTGGCAACACTTCACGAAATAAGGCAGATTTTTGTCTCTAGCTTGCGAGACTGTTGCCATTCGGAAAAATGAGGGCGAAAATTAGCGTTTTCGGAGTTTTTAATTAATATCTCTGATTTTAGCTAAGTTTTGTTTTCGGAAAAAGTGGACGTCGACCTTTTTCAGGACCCAAAAATGGATTGTAGAAAGTTTGGTGAGGATAGCTATAGCAGTGACTGAGTTAATCGCGAACAAACGATCAAAATGAATATTTGAATTCAGATCTGCGTGACATCTGCAATAAAGCTATAAAAATAGATATTACGCAATGAATATTCAACATACGTGCAGTCTTACTCCTTATTCTTTCTTTTTGTTTGAAGGCAGATAGGTGCATTAGGGAGGAAATGGGTAGGAAATCCATATTTAGATTGAATGAAAATTTAAATTAAAAATCTGATGTGAACAACATAACATGGCTTTCTTATACGGCCTTACTAATTTATGCACATTTTTGGCTGCACTTCATTTAAACATTTTTCCTTGAATTTTATTAGAGATATATT
The DNA here is from genome assembly GCA_000611955.2 of Stegodyphus mimosarum. Taxonomy (NCBI): domain Eukaryota; kingdom Metazoa; phylum Arthropoda; class Arachnida; order Araneae; family Eresidae; genus Stegodyphus; species Stegodyphus mimosarum. The sequence goes on from KK116099.1 coordinate 12,855, forward strand.
TCTCATTCAAACAATTCAGTTCTCAGTCCGTGACAAGGCAGAAACACATAAAAATCAAACCATCTTCATTTAAAATTGCAAAATACAGGAAAACCTAAAAAATACATTCAAAAACAGTTAAAAGAATTTTGAAATTAAAATTAGAGTTTAACCCGAAAACATAGCAATTTGGCTAGTGAGGAAAAACACAAAACTTTCGGTACACAAAGCAAAGTTAATTTCTGGTCGCACTGGGCAAAAAGACACTGAAACTGGTGCATCAGCAGACCTAATTCTTATACTACTTAGAGCAGGGTTTCTTAACCTGTGGTTCATGGATCCCTTGGGGGTCCATGGGTCATATTTTGGGGGTCCACCGACTGCTCCTAATTTTTTAAATGTTTGCATCAATATTTAAAAAAAACTTTTTTTGTCAGGGAAAAACCTCTGTAAGCCGTCTGTCTGCCATTTCCCAATAGTAGAGACCGCCACAATACGAGGAAAAGAACATTCGCAAACCATATAAAATTTGAAATTTTTAGAAACACGAAGTAGCCTTTGAATTTTACTTCACTTAGAAATAAAGTGATGTTAAAATCAGTTTCGCAAAGTTCATGCAAATTTTTAAAACAAAATATTTGTTTTACAGAGGCTGTTCGAACATTTTTTAGACGATGTATATTGTATTCACAAAACTAAATTAAATAAAATTCTTGTGTTTTATATGTTCTATTTGACATCCCTTATTCTGAACTATCTTCCGACACCGCGATTTCCAGAATAATAATGTCTTTAGAAGTGTCAGAAGAGGTATTCTATCCCATTCCTCCAAACAGCTTTCCAGAGTCCTGTTAGGGTTTTGGGCCAACGTTTGCATAATGCAGTTTTCAAAAGTCCGAAAGCCCACAATTCTATAGGTGACACATCGAGAGATTTAGTAGGGATATCAGTGAAGGGTATGGCCTCGATACCAGTTTTTTGTTCCATTTCTTTTAGGAAATTTACAGTGGATTTTGATGTGTGACTACTAGCTTTGTCCTAAAGGAGTCTCACAGATGGATGGCGCTGTAGGTAAAGCGATGGTATTTCATTCAGAAAAGTGGGCGATAAAATATGTTTCTGATAGTATTTGGAGCTCATCTTGACATTTGTTTGCACTCTCTTTATTTTTAACTTGCCATTATAAGAAAAACCAGCAACGATCAAGAATCCCTTAGAAAAACATTCTTTCGATTCTTTGAACCATGTACTTAAATGTTTTCTTCCCTTTTATGATCATAAATGGCTCTTTTTTGTTACAATCGTTTAAATACATCCATGCTTCCTCTATTGTGACAATTGTTTTCCATTTTTCTTTGGATAAGTGTTTCTCATATAGAATTCTGCAGCGTGTCCTGCATCGAGCGATATGCTATGGAAGAAGAGATGCACATTGCGTTTTTTCTCCTTCTTAAGATTTAAATCAACGTTTATCGTTTTGTTGACAGTGGACACCGAGCCTTTTCATAATTTTGCAACTGTCTTTTGAATAGGGGGATTTTCTTTTAATATTAAACAACGTACCTTTGCAATAGTCGAAGATGACCGTTTTTTCCTTGGATACTTGTTTGGAATTTTTGTCCCACTCGAGGCTCCAATTTGACGTTTTTTTCCTTTCTTGTCGATGATATTACCTATCGACGCTTTAGATATCACAAAACCATGACTCTCACATCGTTTTTTGGATAACGGAGTATGCCTATTTCTCTTCGGAAAGAGCGTAAATGTAGCCTTCGAACCACTGCTTTGTTAAATTCGCCATTTTGAATAAAAACAAAACTTTCAAGCCACAGACGATAATTTGACTTTTAAAAACATAGTACAATTGCAATTATTTCTTTTGCAGCAAACGAGTTTTTATTACCGCTTACCCAAATCGTCTAAAAATGTGTGAACAGCCTCTGTACTTTTTCATAAGTTGTAATTAAAGTATTTTTTTCAAGTGTTTTTTTTGTGTCTTAATGTTTCATTTGATTATTTGATATTTTTTGTATCCCAAAATGTCCAAAAAAAGGAAGTATGATGAAAATTATGTAAGATATGGATTCTGCTGCATGAAGGTATCAGACGGTGTTGAAAAACCGCAATGCTTTCTGTATGGAAAAGTTTTGGCAAACGCCAGTATGAAACCGGCAAAATTGATAGAGCATCTCAAATCTCTTAATCCTGAAAATGCAAATAAAGATCCAGAATTTTTTACAAAGAAGAAAGCCCAGTTTTCGAAATCTGGAACATTAACCAAACTTGGATTTGGTATTTCACAAAAACCTTTGGTTGAGGCATCTTTCACAGTTGCATATCGTATTGCCAAAAGTAAGAAACCGCATACTATTAAAGAGAGACATTAATTAAGCCATGTGCGCTGTTAATGGTTGAATTAGTTTGTGGACTGGAACAGAGAAAAAACCTTGAGGCTATTCCATTGTCCAAGGATGTGATACATTCAAGAATTGTTTAAATTTCTTGCAATATCTTGAAACAGATCATCGATGAATTGAAAGCATCGCCATTTCCCTTTAGTATGCAACTGGATGAAACTACAGACATCTCGAATTGTAGTCAACTTCTTGCTTTTGTTCGTTACGCGTTTGCTGATACTATCAAAGAAGAATTCTTATTTTGTGAGCCTCTTTTGCAAACTACAAAGGCAGTTGATGTTTTAGCGATTTTAAATGTTTTCTTTTCCAAACACGACTTCGACTGGTAACAAAAACTTCATTTACTTTCTACGGATGGAGCACTTGCGATGCTTGGCAATAAATCTGGTTTTGCCCAGTTGGTAAAAAAAGAGGCTCCTAATGTTATTGTTACACATTGTTTTTTACGTAGACATGCACCGGCTGCAAAAACTCTTCCAACCAGCTTAAAAGAAGTATTATCAATAGTTATTAAAACTGTGAACTTTATTAGAAGTAGAGCTTTTAATCATCGTCTTTTTAAAACACTGTATCAAGAAATGAACGCAGAACATGAGGTACTTCTGTACCACACGGAAGTGCGCTGGCTGTCACGAGCGCAGGTTTTGAAACTAATTTTCATGTTGAAGACAGAAGTATCGCTTTTTTTAGAAGAAAACGATAACTCACTCTTCGAATATTTCAAAAAAAAAAAGATTTTAAATGTAAATTGGCTTATCTGGCAGACATTTTTAACCACATGAACGACATATGTCTTTCAATTCAAGGGCTTGATACAACAATTATGGATGCCACTGAGAAACTACAGGCATTTTTATTGAAAATGTCACTTTGGAAATTTAGAATTCAAAATGGGATATATGCAAACTTTCAAACTTTGGACGAAGTGCTTCTTGAAAATGAATCTCGGAACGATAGTTTGTTATTGAATAACTTGAAAAATGAAATCTGTGAACACCTGTAAATACTTCAAGTTTCGTTTGAAAAGTATTTCAATTCGGATGAAATAAATATAAAAGATGAGTGATATTGACTGCATCGATGACATGAACTTTGCCAAAGATGAGCTAATTAATTTGAAAACAAAGTCCTTGTTAAAAATGGATTTCGATTCAAAAACTCTTGGAGAGTTTTGGTCTTCTTTAAGAGAAGCCTACCCATTGCTTGTAAAACGAGCTATGGCAGCCATTATTCCGTTTGCTACAATATATCTTTGCGAAGCGGGATTTTACACACTTGTCACAATAAAGACAAAACATCGAAATCGACTGAATGTCAAACATGGTATGCGCGTTGCTTTGTCGAAAACCATCCCTCAATTCAATCTGTTAATCAAGGAAAAGCAGCAACAGCCTTCACATTAAAAATTTTAATTTCTTCAAATCTTTTATACTATTGAAATAAAAATATTAGAATAATTAAGTAATAAAACAGAATATATTTTGTAATAAATGATGTTTAAGCAATTGTTTTTCCCAGAGGGGTTTCTGACATATTTAAAATTTTTAAAGTGGTCCATTGTGCCAAAAAGGTTAAGAAACACTGGCTTAGAGTTTCAAACGTAAACAAACAGCCGCCATATTAGACCTAGCTCCACTTGTAGTTTTAAATGGCTGATAACTCTACGACTATTCCATTGAGATAAACTAAAGACATAAGAACTTTAACCGAAATCATATTTCTTAAGTTCACATCTGTATCACCACCAAGCGAGTGGCGCCTAGAATGGACTAATAAGCTTCCAGTAATATTTCTGTCATTTCATCTGACCATTGCGAAGCTTTAAGCAAGATGGCTGTAAATCTTTCGCCATGCTATTTCATGTTCAAAATAATTAAAGCATCGTGCATTTCTTCTGAAAAGTTTCAGTGCGAAGTTAGATTAAATATAACCATAGTTAATTTGTATGTGTAAATAATAGAAATCTTAGCATTTTTGTTGCAGTACATATGAAAAAGACATTCCACAGTAATTGCCAATGCACAATTTTATTCAGAGTGTACTTTCCTAGTTTGCATCCCTTCACATTTAGTGTGTGAAATTTCAATTTAATAACTGTTCACGCTTAAATACACTCACTTCCAAACGTTCAGCACGAAGATGTAAAATGCAAAAAAAATCAATAAATACTGCTTTGATTGACACAAAATTCGTCAGGAAAGTAGCATATATATTTATGCATAAACCAAAACCAATAATTACATCCAGAAATGAAAACAATATTAAATATTTGTAAGTTATCAGACAATGACATACTGGAGACTTAAACAGAATTATGTATAAAGTGAAAAAAACAGCATAAAATGAAAAAAGGACATTAATAGAATATGCGATCCCCTCATCTGTATACAAAGTTTACACCTTGTGAGCATGCTTTCAATTAGGTGTTCAACCACCGCAGAATTACGTAATCGCCATTCTTCTTGTAGAGCAGTTTCCAGCTCAATAAGAGTGGCTGGGGGTGGGAAACGGGAAGATTCAGCACGGCCGAGAACATCTCAAAGATTTTCAATGAGATTAAGGTCGGGCGAATATGCTGTACACGTCATACGCGCAATCCCTTCACTCTCCAGGTAGTCATCGACGATGTCAGCTCTATGGGGACGTGCGTTATCGTCCATTAAAACAACAGTAGGGCCAACTGCTGTAGCGTACAATCTCACAATGGGTTCTAGGACTTCATCTCCATACCGGACAGCCGTCAAAGAACCCCGTTTAAAGATGTGTAGGTCGGTGCTGTATCCTAATAAAATCCCTGCCCACACCATAATGCTTCCGACTCGAAATGCGTGATGTTCGGTGATGTTTTGGGACTGATTGCGTGTTCGTTGTTCACGCCATATCCTTCTACGCTTGTCATCCGGCCCCAGAGCAAATCTTGACTCAACAGTAAACATGACATTGCCCCAGTCAGATACATTCCAACTGACATGTTCCCGGCCTCACTGTAATCGTGCCTCTCTTAATTGGACGGATAGAGGAACACAAACTCGAGGTACCCGGGCGTACAGTCCACTCATATGTAATCTTCGGCGTACAGTAGCTGCAGATATCTCCTTACCAATGGACTCTGTAACCATAGATGTCACACGTGTGGAGATCGCTCTGCGATTCCGCTTGGCTACAATAGCAATATATCGATCTTCCGCGGGGGTTGTAACCCTTGGACAATAGGCTACGGGCCTTCGGACAACTGTCTGCGTGGTTTGGAATTGTTTCCATAAACGTGAAATTACAGAATGATGAACGCCGAAGAAAAGAGCAACATGTGTGATTGACTGTCCTGCTTCAATGCGCCCCATAGCACACCAGCGCTCAGAATCTTCCATTCGTTTTCTGGAAGACATAAAAACACGTATGTCTTGAAAACAAATTGTACGAAAGTTTTAAACGCCTTCTCTCAGCACTTACAATCAATTTCTGTAACCCTTAATAAAGCTGGCTTCTTATAAGACTGCCTTTTTGGAATATTTCTTGACATGAAAGCACGATTGGCCGTTACCTAACATATTTGCATACTTCCATCTACCTCTGCAGCGAATTGCATGCTCTTCAATTCTGATTGGCTTCCGGAAATTATCATTTTCCTCTCCGTGCTTAACTTTTGGAAGTGAGTGTATATTATTGTATGCAGAAGAAATACTCTTGAAACAGACTGAGTTGATCTTATTCACAACGAATATATTTAATGACATTTAATGAACGAATATATTATTAACTTTTAATGTTAACAATACGTACAATCAGATCATTCTCTCTACATATTTTTAGTCTTACATTTTCAAATTCAAAGGAATCAAGAATTGAGAGAAAAGAATACTGGATTCACTGTAACACTTCCAGTTATTCTCAACTCAATAAAAATATTATTCACTTAAATTCTCTTAATCCACAGGTGTTACTAAATGCCTAATATGCGAGGGTTAATTGTATCTTAAGTCATTTTCTGGATATAAAGTGGCATAATATGCCACGAACATTAATCCGAACATCAGTGCGTGACACCTTTCACGAAAGTGAAATGTTGACGATTAAATAAACTTATACAAGCACTACCAGATTTTCTACTAAAATGATACCAGCATATATGCGCCATACATTTATGACTACGAAGCAAATGCAAATAAAAAGTAAGGAACAACATTCGCTCATATATTCAGTTTCAAAGATTTAGCGTTACAAGAGAAAGAGAAGCTCATTGGTCCATTTGTGAAATCCCTCCCTCAGTGGCGAAACTGACGTACATTTATGAATAATACTAATCGGAACATAAGAACCTAATTTAATCCCTTTTAAAGTAAAAAATGCACAGTCTACCAACATATAAGAATAAAAAACACAGAGCTCACCGATTCGAGTAAGAGAGGGGGCATATATATATATATATATATATATATATATGTAGCGAGTGGACAGGCTGCAGAACTGAATAGACAGAATTTCTCTTTAGAAACGCCACATCTTTATTTCATTAAAATGGCAGCTCATTTTTCTTTTAACAAAGATCACATATTCGACAATAAACTAAATCGTAATAATAATAAATTTAATGATTTAAATAGAAATAATATTAAATTTAGAACCTTGACGTCATAAATATTTTTAACAAAGGGAAGACGAAGAGACAGAGCTAAGCGTTAGTATAGCAGGCCATGGCAGGAAACAGTCTAACGAAAATGGCGCGTTGACCTATTTATAGTGGCGGTTACGTGACAGGCCAGAGTGTTCTGGAAAGTACTTGTCTAGAGGGAAGATCTTGAAATTTCAGGTAGTTAATTAGAGGTTGCCGATTCACATACAGCAAAGCCATCGTATATATATATATATATGTGTGTGTGTGTGTGTGTGTGTGTGTGTAATTAAAGTTTTTAATTTCATTTTCTCTCGTTATTTCCAGCCGAAGACGTCGTCATAAGATTTCCGGTTTCATTGACTGGCGATCCTTTTGAAATCGAGCGGTTCCAATAACAGCTATGTTGCAGATAGACGTTGTGTTGCAGACAGCTGTGCTACAGATAGACGTTGTGCTGCAGATAGACGTTGTGTTGCAGACAGTAGTGCTGCAGATAGACGTTGTGTTGCAGACAGCTGTGTTGCAGATAGACGTTGCGTTGCAGACAGCTGTGTTGCAGATGCCTTTCCTATTTAATACGCTCAGAGTTTGGAAAGTGTACAAAACAATCTCCTATCACGTTTTGTCCAGAAGCTGAAATTTTATGAAATTTACTATTGCTTACTCTACCAACTTTCCCGTCTAGTCTTCGCAACAAAAATTGGGGATTAGGCACTATTCTAGGTGAATTTTACCAGCATATATCTAAATTAAAAAGAGCTTTGCAACATTCGGCAGGTTCACCTATCTCATCAATCCCAGGTCTGACATTTATTTAACTTTGTAATTAATAAGATTATCCAAATTCGTAATAACCTTGAATTATTGGTAACAAATATAAATTTTCTTTTAGTAACCTTAAACACAGATTATGTCTGTATGACCGGGTCAATATTCTAGACCTGCGAAATTTATAAGTTATATAGTTACCAGAAAGGCCGGCGGTCATACAAAATGACCGCTGTTCTAGATATTATAAATTGTAATTAAAATGATTTGTGCAAAGGTGTCTGCTAATTCAAATTGAATTACCCAGGGCAGGTGGCGAGGACGCGCCTTTGCTTACTACTCCACGGGGTTTCCCCCTCCTACTTGCTTAATTGCTTAAAGTAGAATTCAATGAAGGAAGCCACTGGCGGTACACTTCTTAAGAGCCACCGCTAGCTCAATAAATAAAGGTAATTTAAATAATAAAATGTTAATTCACATTCATGTCAAAGATCTCTTCGTACAGAACATTTCTTGTGTAGATCTTTCCGTCATTTTTAAGCTCGTGATTGCTAATGCAAACAAATGCTCACGTTCCCCCTGACACCCTCAGTTTGCGTTCGGCTGAAAATTCAGTTTAAAATGCAATGTGGGAATAAAATCGAGCAAAATTTTAAACTCTTTACGCGAAAGGATATTTAGCGTAGGAGTTAGAGTAAACCTACCTGACGAGATGTACTACGCACAACTCGTTAGTTGGTTTCGTCTCCTTTTATTTCTCAACGTTTGAAAGTTTCTAGGTAATTCATATGTAAATCTAGTTAAATGCATAATAAGCAACAACTGCATAAATTAAAAATATTTAAATACCATGATAGTTTAATTAAAACAGTGATAACTGCATGCATGGTATCAGTGTATATGCACTATTTGAATGCCGTGGCAACTTCAACCCATTGGCTAGTACAGTTACGCAAGCAACCAATAAACTATCGGCGACAGACACTTAAGCCGCATATAATAAAGCCTTCACGCCATTGGCTAGCGCAGTTATGTTAGCACCCAATAAACTATCGGCGACAAACAGACACTTAAGTGGCATATAATAAAGATTCTTCTCCTTTTCAGTACTTTCAATATGACATAAAATATGATTATTACAAAATTTTTATTAAACTCTATCCATTAGTTTTTTAAATAACTTTTAAAATTGTGTCTCGGTCATATAGACCTCACCTCTGCGTTTAAGTTAATTTTTCCTCGCATGAGGGGAGGGAGTTGGCTTTATCACTACTTGGGTCATTTCAGCAGCTGGCCTAAGAGATAGTGCCAAATTTGAAAAAAATGATTTGCCGATGGAGTTATCATCAGAATCGGTGAAACCACATATGGAAGGAAGGCTTCAAACGCCAACTATGAACCGAGAAATACAAATGTGTATTCAGAGAGTGCTAAGAGTTTCCAGCGGAATCTATTTTAACCCAGATGTAAGTGATACCTTTAAAAAGCGTAAAACATGCTGTCTTTGTCCCCCTAGACTAAGAAGAAAAACGGCCTAACTATGTTTCCGATAGTATATGAATGTGCCGAGAGACTTTGCAAAAATTGTGTTGAAAATGCTTACAATAATGTGCTGCAGTTTTTTAAAATATTCTCTATATATTATCCTTTCCTTGCATTATTTTATATAATCCAGATTCTGTAGATGGAAAATTTATGAAGTAATTTAGTTTGTACGCATTTGCAAGTAAGTAGTGTTTATTTTATTTTTTTTCATTAAGTGGTCCGTACTTTTTCATATGTGATTTAAAAACACATTTTAATGCATAAATTTTACAGTTTTAAAAAGAAATAATTACTTCAATATAACACGCAAAGTGTATTAATGCTTATATAATAACAAGAGTACATTATTTTAAAATTATATATTTTTAAAATGCATAAAATTGAGCTCGATCTAAGACACCCCCTCTGTGTTTACGTAACAGATAATGAAAGTCTGTACGTAAGGGTTAAATTAATTACGTAATGCCAATATAAAACTAAATTTAATTTAATTAGTCATATTTTAATCATATAAATACACTATCAGTAAATAACGCAAGTTAAAAACGTTGCTTTCGAAGGAGGCAAGAGTCAGGTGCTCCTCAGAACATGCTAGTTAATAAGGGTGGTCCCCCACTTGAAAAGAAGTTCAAGAAAAACTGCTCCAATAATAGCGTTAGATATATGTAAAATATAAACAATTACGATGGTTTTGCTCTACGCGAACAGGCAACCTCTAATTAACTTTCCGCAATTACAAGATCTTCCACCTAGACCAATACTTTCGACAACTCTCTGGCCTTTCTGTAACCGCTACTATAAATAGCTCTACGAGTGATTTTTCATCAGACTGCTTCCTGCCATTGCCTGCTATACGAACGCTTCGCTCTGTCTCTTTGTCTTCCCTCTGTTAAAAATACTTATGAAGTTAAGATTCTAAATTTATTATTATTTCTATTTAAATAATTATTAGATATGTGATCTGAAGATCTTCGTCTAGATAAAATGAACTGCCATTTTAATTGAATAAAGATGCGGAGTTTTTAAAGTGAAATAATTCTGTGTCATCCACTTGGCTGCCTTCCACTTCGCAACGACAAAATCCGGACTCTGGCTGCTAAGCTTCATCATTTCCAATGCACATCGACTGCAAAAATCACACACATATATATACCGGGTGGCCATAATTAAACTGACAATGCTCATAGTGTTCTGTAGCGCGATCTATTTGCGAGAATGGTGCCACGTTTTGTAGGAAGATTAAACAAGACGGGGGACGGGGGGACGAAGGATTTCGCGAAAATACAAATTAGTTCCAAAAGTTACGAAATCAATACGGAAATTACCTTTCATTTTGCATTCAAATGAGGTTCAATGTGGCTGCCGTTGTTGTGGATCACATATTGCATTCTGTGCACAGTATGCACAGCAGCAGAAAGTAACATGTCTGCAGGAATCTCCCGTACAGTCCGTGATATGTTATCCTTCAACGTAGCCAGGTCCTGGACCACTCCTTGATAGACCTTGGACTTAATAGGTAACCCCATAGCCAGAAGTCGCATGGGGTAAGATCAGGCGACCGAGGTGGCCATGCAGTTGGAAAGTAGCGGCTAATGACTCTTTCTGTTGTGAATTTCTGTCGTAGCATCTGTTGCACCCGTACAGCAACGTGTGGAGGGGCTCCATCTCGCATGAAAATCATTTCCCCCAGGCATTGTCTTTGCTGAAGTGCCGGAATGGCAAAGCTGTTCAACATGTGGCGATATTTCTCTCCGGTAACAGAAGAGGTTTCCGGTCCTGTCGGGGTAATGTTCTCATAGAAGAATGAACCTACGATAAATTCCGCTGTGAACCCACACCAAACAGTTACCGTTGGTGAATGCAAGGGAATTGCTGTGACTGCATGTGGTGATTTGTCATCCAAAATTTGACAGTTTTGGGTATTCACAGTTCCATTCAGGTAAAAGTGGGCCTCGTCTCCCCATAAGATTTTCCACGGCCAAGCAGCATCCACCTCCATTCTGGCAAGAAAGGTGAGAGCAAAAGTCAATCGCTTATCATGGTCGGGGTAGAGTAACTCCTGTATACGGCTGATCTTATACGGTTAGAAGTTGATAATCTTTCGTAAGATTTTCCATACCGTATTGTAAGGCATATCCATATTCCGAGCTACTACACGAGCGCTAGAGGTGGCAGCAATATTGTCTGCTCCTCTGTCGACAATCGCCGTGGCAACTGCTTCGATTGAACAGCTTTGTCATTCCGGCACTTCAGCAAAGACAATGCCGGGGGGGAAATGATTTTCATGCGAGATGGAGCCCCTCCACACGTTGCTGTACGGGTGCAACAGGTGCTACGACAGAAATTCACAACAGAAAGAGTCATTAGCCGCTACTCTCCACCTGCATGGCCACCTCGGTGGCCTGATCTTACCCCATGCGACTTCTGGCTATGGGGTTACCTTAAGTCCAAGGTCTATCAAGGAGTAGTCCAGGACCTGGCTACGTTGAAGGATAACATATCACGGACTGTACGGGAGATTCCTGCAGACATGTTACTTTCTGCTGTTGTGCATACTGTGCACAGAATGCAATATGTGGTTCACAACAACGGCAGCCACATTGAACCTCATTTGAATGCAAAATAAAAGGTAATTTCCGTATTGATTTGCATTTGTTAACACTCTATTTTCTATTACACAGCGCCAAATATTCCCCTAGCGGTGACTTTTGAAACTAATTTGTTTTTTCGCAGAATCCTTCGTCCTCCGTCTTGTTTAATCTTCCTACAAAATGTGGCGTCATTCTCGCAAATATATCGCGCTACAGAACACTGTGAGAACTGTCAGTTTAATTATAACCACCCGGTATATACACTCATGGACAAAAAAATTAGCGCACCAAGAAATAATTGCAGGATCGTAACAAAACTTCCAATGAAGGTACATGTCGGGGAGATATGCAAATGATTAGAAATGCAGCGTGATTGCGCATTACGTATAGCCGGTAGAGGGCGTTGAACGTCGTACTCTGTGGAGTGTAAAACAGGTAACCAAAGCTTGTTTGAGTGTGCTGAATCATTTACAAAGGAAGAGCTGAGGTAGACATGCCATAACGCCGTGTTTGAAAACAATATGAGCAGTTATCGCAGTTTGAGAGGGGGAGAATCGTCGGGATGATGGAAACTGGGTGATCAGCTAGGCGAGTAGCTCGTCAATTAGGCCGCTCTGATTGTGTTGTGAGGAGGTGTTGGGACCAGTGGACCCGAGAGATGTCATATACACGAAGATCAGGCTCAGTACGCCCTCGACAGACCAGTCGACGAGATAACCGCCACGCCGTAAGAAATGCACGCATACAGACAACTTCTTCATCGGCCACCCTTCAGGCACAGATAGCACCTTCACTAGGGGCCCCTGTGTCTTCCCGAACCATCGCAAGGCGCCTCGTTGAAGGACATCTGGTATCGCGGCGGCATTACGTGTGCTGCACTTGATGCCCGCCCATCGACGCCTTCGTTTGGAGTGGTGTCGAGCACGAGGAAACTGGACTGCAGCGGAATGGAATCAGGTCGTCTTTAGCTACGAATCCAGATTCAATCTCGGCAGTGATGACAATCGTGTTCGTGTGTGGAGAGGCCGTGGTGAACACGTCAATCCTGCCTTTGCTGTACAACGACACATCGCTCGAACAGCTGGTGTGATGGTATGAGGTGCCATTGCTTACAATACACGGTCACCCCTAGTAATGTTCCGTGGCACCAAGACAGTCCAGCGATATGTTCATGAAATTCTGCAACCACATGTGTTGCCACTCATGCAACGGCTCCCAGGAGCCATTTGTCCACAAGACAATGCTCGGCCTCATACGGCAAGTGTGTCACAAGACTGTCTCCGCACTGTTACTACCCTTCCTTGGCCTGCCTGATCCCCAGATGTGTCTCCAATCGAGTATATCTGGGATCATTTGGGACGACGAGTTTGGCATACAACGAGTTTGAACGAACTAGAGGCAAGGTTACAGCAAATATGGAACGAAATGTCTCAAGACATCACAGAGCACTTGTATGACTCAATGCCCAATCGTATCGCATCGTGTATTCGCGCTAGAGGGGGTCCAACGGAGTATTAACTCCTCCGTCCTTTTGCCTTTTTCTCTGAAATAAATTATCCTTTTTCCTTGATTTTCTTATCATTTACTTATATCAAAGTAGCCATTACGTGTGTAAAATTTCGTTTCATTTAGACGACTCCTTCTTGGTGCGCTAATTTTTTTGTCCATGAGTGTATATTAAATATATCTGATCGACGAATAGCAGACTGAGTATAATTTATGAGATTAATTAATTCTTAAAAAAATTGGGTATAGTAATTGTTCATCTCACAGTACTGTATATGGTGTATTTATTTAATATAAGTAAATTTAAGTAAGGACTTCCCGTGGGTATTTATCTTTTATTCACTTCGTCAAAAGTACGAGAAAAATTACCGTTTGTAACATAATCATCTTCGTACCACAGAACCCTCAAATAACGCTATCCTTCACAATGAGAAGAAGCAAAAAATATTGGCATCTAATCCCCTAGCAGCTATTCATAATATCTGGAGTAATAACTTCAGTAGCTGTGTGACAGGACGACAGAGGAAAAGGTCGCCATATCTGCCAAACACGTAGTCACATATTACAGCAACCCTAAAATACTAGGCGTATTCATTCTTTCAGTCCTGAAAGCGATAACTGAAATGGGAAATAAAGCTGAGTAAAGCATCATACCGTACTTGTGCGTGAAAAACATCAAACCGGCGATGGAATCGTTGTTTAGAAGTAGGCTTTGGGGAGTTTTTTTCGCACTCTGTGCGGTGGAGCTTATACATTCAGAGATACAAATCATGAGGAGAAATTTGAGTCATATTTACATATGTGGCTAAGAAAGAAGAAGATTTTTGTTTCTTAAGTTTCTTTTCTTTTCTCTCGAACAAATTTAGTGGAATTCCAGAAGCTGCAATAATTTAGATCACAATAAATACAGAAAAGATCAGAATTCAAACGTGCGTTGAAAACGATGCTGAATATATCTTTCTGCTGGCGATACACTGTGTGTGTATATATATATATATATACTATATATATACACAGGCACACATACGTA
>KK116099.1:28051-51245 GCA_000611955.2 Stegodyphus mimosarum
AGTAACTATAAATATATATACTATATATATATATATAGTAACTATACATTATGAATATATATATATATATATTCAATTTAAAAACATTATTGAAAAGGTATTTTTCAGAATTACCTTAAAAGCTGACAGTGTCGATGGCAGCGTGGCGGGGCATGAGGAAGAAGTTGATACCAAACCAAGTTCAGCCAATTATCTTTATTTCCAGATTTCCAAGCACACTAGAATAATTTCTCATACACAATATACTCTTTAATAATAACAATTACGATAATTTCTTACATGCAATTTACACAGGTTAAAGGGGGCGACATCATTTTAGACGGACAAGCAGAGCATAGAAAATACTTTAGCAATGGCGGAAGCTATAGAAAAGAATACAGCAGAGTAATGACGCAGTTATTGTGCCAAGAGTACTTATACTAAGTTTGATGTAATGGTAGAGAGAAGCTATGATTGGTTAATATTAGTTTTAGTTGCCCTTTTCATGTACCGTTACATAACATAGAAAGATCAGGAATTTGCCAGAACAGATGAATTCAGGGGGACAGCACCAAATTTAGAATGTTAATTTTGAAGTCGCCAATTATAGTTTTAAAGCGGCTATCAAATTTTGTTATAACTTACATATATATGTTTTCCATTCGGTTTGTGTACATGCATCTAACAAAATGATTGCATAAGGATAAACAACGTTCAGTATTAAATATTCCCTGCCTGCCCAAACTTCTCTTTTCGTAACTGACAGAATTTTTAACATATCCTCTCCTAAGTATGTGAGCATTTCTTATTAAGTCTTTGTTTATGCTAATAATTTGTGGGGTTTTACTTATTTAATTCTAAAGTTCTAACTTAGAACACCACGAACACTGACAAGGGAATAATCGCTTAAGTGTGGGAACAGAACACGTAAGACTTAAAGAGGGTTTACAACCCTTTATTTTTCTGTATATTTACAGTCAGTTCCTACTTGGAACTTTACACAAAGCCTCCACTGGGGTTTGAACTTAAAATAATAATAATTAAACTGAACTAGCTTAACTAATCTATTTGAAAGTTATAGCCGAAGCTATCAGAGCTCTAACTAGTTGGCCCCTAAGTATTAATTAAGCTGACGAAGCCAAGCAAGGGCCTAAGTATGGCCGAGCGTAGCAATAGTTAAGAGAAACTTAGCCAAAAGGCAAACTCGCGCTAGTCAGGGAATCAGACTCTCTCTGTCGAAGTAGGTAAAGTATCGACTTAAATAGTACTCTTTCTCATTTGCCTTAACTGCGTTTCTGAAATTACATTCTGGCAGGAAATTGTAAGCTGAAATTAGAATAAGATAGGAAAGACATAAAACTTAAAATAACGGTTCATACACTTGGGATAAACCTTATAAATGTTTAACGACAAATCTGTATTTCCAAAATTTCGCTTTGCAATATTCTCATCAACCGAATTTCTAAAGTCGAGGTTAAGCTGATTTAAAATTAACCTCATTTATTTTTTAAATTCAATTTTGTGTACATGTTTTGCTTAGGGCTAGACTTTCTTTATTATGATTTCGAGTTTGTCATTTTTAACAGGAATCCATGTCCTAAATTTCAAAGTATCAAAGATATTCAAAGTATCTGATGAAGCAATGTCTTACTGACGAGCAAAGTTAAAAATCCTCGGAATCCTCCTGTTTTGCTTATAATTATAATTATAACAAACAGTTTTCAATGCAGAAATTTCAGACTTCTATATAAACAGTAAATGGATCAGTCTGCAATCTATACGATCTAGTTGACTTCAAGTCAAAGCAGAAATACTTCATTATTTCCAAGAATCTCTTTCTAAGCATTGTTTAACTAAATGAATTTGGACCATAAACTCAAGACAGAAAGTCCTTTAGCAACCAAAGCTTCACAAGTATATAATAGAGCAATAAAAGCTTCAGCTCATGAAAATACAAGTTCTATCTTAGACTTACCGACTTTTGGCATGCCTAGACGTTTTGCATTTCCTTATATGATGCAATATTGTTGAATTGATAAAAAGTCTTCATGCGTTACTTGTGTGTCCATCAACTACCTATCGCTTGGCCAAAATTAATTCGCTTGCCTTCTCAGCGCAAAATCTCTTGAAGAAAAAGTCTTCCAAGGGAATTTGATGAAATAATTTCCTTTTTCACATTAAACCATCATTTGTTATGTTTTTATACTTTGTATGACTTTATTCATTTTCAAAACATCAAATCTGCGTTCGTTGACTTAGTTGACAATGTTTGTTCCATGGCTTCGCTGTTTTTTCTGATCTATCTACTTCTTTGTCCTTGGCTCGTTCAAGGCTAAATCCTTAACCTGCGCAACAACCTTTCATAAGAATTTTATTTTGGGATAGATAGAATATGGAAATTATGAAGGAATGTTTTGTTCTTCATCGGGGCCAAATGATGAAACATTATGGGTATTTCCTTTTGATGGGATAACAGAATCGTCATTTGATGAAGCATATTCACTTGTAATTTTGGAATAATCCAATCATAATCAGATGAAACAGAATAAATTTCTATGTTAGTTTCTTCAAGGAAAGTAATTTCTTAACCTTTACTAGGTCTACTTCTGGTAGATATTTTCTTCTACTAGTTCTCCGAGAATAGAAAAACCTTTACAGATAAAATGTGGTCAGAAATCCGAACAACTACAGGCGATTTACAGGTGTGACGCAAAACAAGGCGAAGACCTTAAACATTCCGACAAGCAACATGATACACGTTTAGAAAATGCCATAATACACGTTTGAAAAGCTTCGTTTCTGGTCCCGTCAGCTGTCGAATAACATGGGGCATGAATATTTAAAAAAAGTCTTCGAGACACTGCTACACCAAGCTGAGCTAGCGTTTTAATAAAAGAAAAAGAAAAACGGTCAAAATGACCGCTAGCCATAATTCTAGTTACACCTTATACGCATAAAAAAGGAGACAGTCATATATCTTCCGTTCTACTGGAACGTTTGATGAAATTTAACTTCCATTTTTCATGTCTCGAAAGCATGACTTAGGATATATATTAAATTTATACATAGCAATTGCGCTAGCATAGCTGTTTTGACACAAAATCGGAGTGTTTCAGAAATGACATACCAGTTTTTTTTCCATATTTCGATTCTACGACTCAGATTATGGCTAAATATTAAATGTTTTAGGATTTGGTGAGAAACTTATTGATGAAATTTAACTTCCATTTAACTTCCAATACGTTTGATGAAATTTAACTTCCATTTTTCATGTCTCGAAAGCATGACTTAGGATATATATTAAATTTATACATAGCAATTGCGCTAGCATAGCTGTTTTGACACAAAATCGGAGTGTTTCAGAAATGACATACCAGTTTTTTTTCCATATTTCGATTCTACGACTCAGATTATGGCTAAATATTAAATGTTTTAGGATTTGGTGAGAAACTTATTGATAAATATTAAATTTACCTTGGTGCACTTTTTTAATTTGTGCAAAGAATAACTCACATAGCGAAATTCTTAATTTATAGTAACCTATTTTCCTTTCCCGTTTTTCATTGTGCACGACCGGAAAAAAAAGTTCCGTCGTTCATTTTTTCAAATACACTGCTGACTACCCAAATTGCAACACCAAGAAAGACAAGAGATATCACAACAAAATTTATTTAGTAGATAACACATTCACCAAGTATCAAACGATTAAATTTATAGACTTCTGTGAAGTGTGGTTCCTTCCAGAATCAGTAGCTAGAGTAGCCGCCATTGTTGGCGATCACCGCTGCCACACGCCTCGGCATTGATTCAAAGAGACTTTGCATGTGTTCTTGGGGTACAGCAGACCAAGCGGCTTCCACACATTGCCAAAGTTGATCTGGTGTGGCAGCTTGGGATGTAATCTGCGCAATCGTTCAGTAACCATGGACCACATGTTTTCTATCGGCGAAAGATCCGGACAGCAGCCGGCCAGGGAAGCAATTCAGTCTGGCGATTGAGAAGTAACCTTGGACAATGCGTGCCACGTGTGGTCGCGCATTATCCTGTTGAAATATGGCTGTGGGCAAGCCTTAAAGGTAAGGAAGGACAACTGGCTCCAACACCTCGGAGATGTAGCGCTGGCAGTTTAATGTACCGGCAATGCGTACTAGAGGAGTACGAGAGTGATATTCAATACCGATCGTGGGTTCAACTCCCCGTGTGGAGATTTCTTTTTTCTTTTTTCAATTTTTATATTATTCTTTTTCCAATTAAGCAAAGAGGTGAATATTTTATTTTATTTATTTATTTATTTATACTCAAAAGGCATAGAAAAGGTAAAAATTCTGGACTTTCGAACATGGGATTGTAATTAAAGAGCATACGAAAAGACTTTGTACATGAAAACTTAAAACTTTCTGACACAAATGAATCAAGGTAGAATATGCATGACTTCACGCGCGCTATCAAATTTAAATATTCTGACATTGGCAATCAGGGGAATGAAGGCTTATAGGAAAGAGCGTAAAATTAAATTAAATCGGTTATTTAAAATAAATATAAATCCCTACAATGTGATTAAACAATAATAGCTTTTTCTAGCTGTATATTTACTCTTCGTTTTTAATTATTAGAAATTCTTACTCATTTAAGAGAATTCAGATCGGGAATTAGTAAAATACTTAAGTAGGTATATTAAATGTTGCTCTTAAATTTTGCAATCAAATCTCTTTCCATGCACTCTTTATTCAGAGTTGCAGCGTATAATTAATTAGGAAAAATGAGAAATTTTAGTTAAGGAGAATTCTTCCGGAGAACTTTAATAAAGTTAAATTAATAGGCTTATTTCCTCTGCCTAGAATTAAAATGGTTTTCCATAAGTCAATTTAAACACAGGTTTCACTTTCGCCAAGAAACCAGTTTTAACTTAAAATTCGAAGTAATACTTATATATTTTTCCTGTTTTTTTTTCTCCTTAAAACATTATGATTTTATAAAATACTAAACAGCGATCAATAAAATAATATGCTTAAATAATGATCCGTTTTATTTTTTATTGTTTTAAAAGACCTTAGATGTAATTTGATTTAGAATGTATAAGATTTCCTTCGAGATTTATATACCTTGTTACAGTCATATCATTTCGCTTAATGAAATCTATGAATCTTTTAAAGAATGGCTTATAAATCATAGTGGAATGTTTTATTACTGTCAAAATTGATTTCCCGTCATAAAGGGGCTTGTATCTCGGAATTAATTGGAGCGGTGTTTAGATTTCTGATGCCATTTAAATTCTAATACTTTAATGAATTTAGAAATGATTAAAAATTTGAGTTTTAGAGTTACGTAAATAATTTTTTATTTAACAAGTTGTATGCTGCTGGCGTAAGTTGAATTCCGCTGGATAAGAATTAATATTTCGGTATTTATTTTCGTCAGTAGTTTTGGTGGCGGTGGTGTCGAAATTTACGTTTTGTAGTCATATAAAAGAGTTCTCATATTTTGAATCAATTTAGCGAAAATTACGATTTTAATTTAAATCTGTTTTCTTCTTTGCACTGGAATCATTTTGAACTATTAAAAATCAGTTGATTATCTAATGGCTGTCCACAGAAATTATTTAAATTGTAAAGCTATTTGGTTTTTTTTTATGCTGGAGACGTGAAAAATGAGCATTTCTCTCACTGGGACTCGAACCCTGGATCGCTCGAATGCACGTATAGTATGCTTTCATATACATCATAAAGGCATGAGTAAAAAAGGGGGAAATACATTATACACTCTCCCTTTTAAAGGCCGACAGGGAATAAAAAGACCAAATTGCCAAATCCTGGTGGTGAAGAATTATCGTCTATTACCTTTGGTTTGAGTGCCACTGTAGGACTTTTTGAAGTAGGAGTACACGAAAATAAGCAATGCATTAGCCGGGAATCGAAACTTGATCTATCCATTACGCGCCGAGTGTGCTACCGTTACAGCACGAAGGCATGCTAGGAAGACGAAGAATATACCTTATATACTCCCCCTTTTTAAAAGGCGACTGGAGATTAGGGGATCTAATCGTCAGATCTCGGTGGTGACTAATTATCAGCCACTACCTTTTAGTCTGGGTGCCACTTGTATAATTTTCAGCATTATGTAAAAAATGTGCCGGGCTCTCACCGGGACTCAAACCTGGACCTCTCGAATAAGATTCGAGTGTGTTGCGATTACACCACGAAGGCATGCTGAAAGGTAGGAAATAATACCTTATAAAACATCTCGCCTTTTATCACCCCTGATTCTGTTTAACTAGGTACACAGTATATAATTGAAGCAAAATCTAATCAGAAATTTATTAATTTCTCTTGGTAGGAATATAATCCTTAAAATAATAACGCAAAATTAAAATGAATTCTACTATTATAAATTTACAAATCTATACTGTTTTCATTGGTGCAACAAAATAAATTTAAATATCAATTACTTTTAATTGATGCCAGAATAATTAAAGGCATTTGTTGAGAAATTGTAATGACAAATTACAGTGTTAGTGTAATGTAATAACTCAAATGTTTGATTAGTAAATAAATTACTTATTCGTTGCACTTCATAGTATCAAAGAATTATTAATTCAGACTAGAAGGTATTTCTCCCGCCTTCTTCGCATGCCTTAGTAGTGTAGTGGTCAGCACGCTGGGCGCGTACTCCAGAGGTCCGAGGTTCGAATCCCGGCAAAGGCATTGCTCAGTTTTCAATACTCCTGCTTCAAAAATACCTATTGACTCTACAGTGGCGCCCGAACTAAAAAGGTGATGGGTGTTGATTCTCCACCACCAGGATTTGGCGATTGGGTCCTCCAAAAACGGATCGTCCTTTAAAAGGGGGAGTATATAAAGTATTTCTCCCGTCTTCTTCGCATGCTTTCGTGGTGTAGTTGTCAGCACACTGGGCGCGTACTCCAGAGGTCTGTGGTTCGATTCCCGGGGAAGGCGTTGCTCAGTTTTCAATACTCCTGCCTCAAAAATGTATAATGACTCTACAATACTAGTATAGTTCGACCGTCTTTCTACTCGACCATGAGCGCAAACACGCATGCGCCATTCGGACCGAATTATTCTCAAAATAGGGTGGAAGGAGGGGGACTTTCTTTCCTTCCACCATATCTCTTTCCAGAGCAGAGAAGACTTTCACGTGACCTTTCACGTCGCAGCAAGTAATAACTCCCCTTTTGGACGAGTCTATGTGTTTTGGCAGATTGCCAGCCAGGGTTGCGTTTGAGGCGGTCGAACTATAGCTAGTAAATTGTGTCATCTCTGCCAATATTAAAGCTGTCAATGAAACACAAAGTCGTTACGAATATTAAGATAATTTTTTAAGGCCTTGTAGATTTGTACAGAAATATAGAACAACTGAAAGAACTTCAACTTCGTCCTTCCATCTCCTTTAAAGCATCTCTTTGAAGCCATAAGAGTTCTTACAATAAATTAAACAAAGAAACAGAAAGCGGACGAGCTGACATCACTTTCTCATTGAGAAACTATTAAAATATATGTTTTGGACAAAGAATGCTAGCATTACAAGTATTACTGAGACTGAGGGAAAGTGTTATGTTCGTCCGACAATTTATGTATAATTTTGAGACATTCAAATTCCGTTCAAACCAGCTTAACTATTCTCTTGATTATAGTTATAATAATAAATACCTTTTATGCTTGTAGGAATGCGAATGCTTTTAATTTAATCTGCCATTTATTAATTAATCAGCTTGATTAGCTTTGCTAATGTAAAAATCCATCTACCTGAATATTATTCTTCCTTCCGTACTTTTCCGTATTTTATTTTTCAGTTTTCTTTTTTGTGAGCGTTTATTCATGTTCACTTTTATCCATGCGGAATTTTATTTATGTGAGCTTATGGAATTTTCCATATTGGGCGTCTGTTATGGATCAGTATATGTTAAATATTCTCTTAAAGAAAGATTATGAAAAAAGATACAGTGTCTCACAAAAGTGATAGGACACTTGTGCTTTACAAAAGGAAACTGTAGTAAAATAAATTAAAAAACCATGTAAAACTTTTTTGTGGGTGTGTTTCATACTTAAATTTAGTAACAATTATTACATAACATACATTTTCTCAAAATATTAAAATATTAATTTAATAAAAATACAATTGTTTAGAACGGAGCAAAAAATGGCTCACATAAGTGATGGGACACTTAGTTTTCCATCAAATGTTTATCCAAAAATTTTACTTTTTAAAAGGTTTTAACATTTTGCTGAATTTCCTTTTACTTTTAAAATATGATTTAATCTTCTTGGGATGGATTCGACTAATTTTTTTCTCATTGTTGTTTTGAAGAAATAGTGTGTTTGCGAATTCTTGATTCCAATTCTTGCCAAATATTCTCTAAGGGATTTAGGTCTGGAGATTGTGGCGGTGTTTTTATTATTTCAGGACAGTTATACAGCAGCCAGAGTCTAACGTTCAAAGCAGTGTGCTCGGGGTCATTTTCCTGGTAGAATTTAAAATCGTTATGAAGGTGCAATTTTCATGTTGAGGATTTCAAACACATACACCCCCATACCATAATTCCTCCTCCACCATGTTTTACTGTTGGCACCAAGTTCTGTTTGCGAAATTTTTCCCTGGGTTTTCTCCGCACCCAGATTCTACCGTCAGAACCAAATATATTAAATTTACTTTCATCAGCAAATATAACTTCATTCCAGTAATCAAAATTCTTATTTATGTTGGATTTTGCGAAAGCCAGTCTGAGTTTTCTATTCTTTTCACTTACGAAGAATTTTTTCCTGGCTGCTCTACCGTGATATCCAGTAGATCGAATTACTCTTCTAGTAGTCACAGAATTAACAATTACTCCATATAATGCATGTAAATCAGCAGCAAATTTAGGAGCACTCATTCTTGGATTTTTTTTAAAACTTCGAACGATAATTCGCTTTATTCCATTGGATAGCTTTGATGGTCGGCCAGGCCTTCTTTTATCCTGAATCATACGATTCGTTTTATATCGTTTAATGATATTGAAAACTGTTGAATGACTCAAGTTATAAAGTATATCTCCCCCATTCTTAGCGTGCCTTCGTGGTGTAATGGTCAGCACACTGAGCCAGTATTTCAGAGGTCCGCGGTTCGATTCCCGGCGAAGGCGTTGCACATTTTTCATCTCTCCGGCTTCTAGAAAACCTAATGTCTCTACAGTGGCGCCCGAACTAAAAGGGTTGTGGATGATGACTCTCCACACCCAGGATTAGGCGACTAGGTCCCCTAAAACCCTAGTCGCCCTTTAAAAAGGGGAGTATATAGGGTATATCTCCCCCATTCTTAGCGTGCCTTCGTGATGTAATGGTCAGCACACTGAGCCGGTATTTCAGAGGTCCGCGGTTCGATTCCCGGCGAAGGCGTTGCACATTTTTCATCTCTCTGGCTTCAAAAAAACCTAATGTCTCTACAAAGTTAACCGTTTCAGCAGTTTCTCTAATAGATTTTCCACGTTCAATATGCAAATTAATAACTAATTTTCGAATTTCAGGCAAAGTTTCTTTTCGTTTAGCATTCATGGCTGCACAGAGCTAAAAAAACACAAATATTCCGAAACAAACTGGAAAGAAATAATGCAGACGATTTTATAACTTATTGCCAATTGTTTTTGAGTAAAAATAATAAACCCCCAAAAATATTTTTATTGCTTACTTCAGAGGATTTTTGTTGCATAGTCTAATGGTGTCCCATCACTTATGTGAGCCATTTTTCTCTTCTAAACAATTGTATTTTATTAAATTAATATTTTAATATTTTGAGAAAATGTATGTTATGTAATAATTGTTACTAAATTTAAGTATGAAAAACACCCCCAAAAAAGTTTTACATCTTTTAAAATTTATTTTATTACAGTTTTCTTTTGTAAAGCACAAGTGTCCCATCACTTTTGTGAGACACTGTACCATTTCTTTGAATCTGCAAATTTTCTTAATCTGGGAATTACTCTGAATTTGCTCTAACTTCGCTGGGTCTTAGTAGAGGTTTAAATTTTGACAAGAAGTTCTAGGAATAAGGTGCATAATAATACCAGCTTCGACAGTCAGTTGCGAAGAATTTAAATGTAATGATTTCAAAATAACTAACTAAATTGCAACTATGTAGTATGTAGCTGACATTATAATGCTATAGTACAGCCTTAACTCGAAAAATCGCTTATCGCTGCATGAATTATTTACGTATAAAAGTTTCTAGAAATTTAAAGCTATACTTAATAGATTCCTTCGCTATTTCGGAAATTTCTTTCGAGTTGACGTAGCTGAAATAACTGCAGTCAGCTCAAGGAACGGGAACTGCCAATTTATGAAGAACTTTTAGAGATATTTTATTGGATGATAAATCATCTCCGAGGATAACGACGTCAATTATAAGAGCACGGAGGTGTATTATCACACAGCAAGTTTAACAAAATACATTTTAAATGATGGACAGTATTAGTTAACACCTAATATACTGATCTCATAGAATACAATTTAAGAATTCAGTAATTAAACAGGATGCTATTTTTAGACCATTAAATGAGCTAAACGTTGGACTGGCTAAATAAAACTACGAATTTGGCATCATAATTGTTTTTTTTTAAATGTTATCATTGGGAATTCTTCATAAAACGCATTCATTACTAAAATTGTCCACAATGTCCGTCAGCAATTGTAACTACAGATCCTTATAGATGAATATTCGACTGAAATCTAAATATTTACTGAAAGTTTTATTTAACTGTCTTTCAGCACCTGCATAGCGATAAATATTCGAGCCAAACAGAAAACATTGTATCAAGAATTCTATTTTTCAAGAAGTAAAATTTCTATTATTTACTTAGCGTCGTAAGAACTAATAGCATTTATTTAAAGTTTCGGTTGTTAAAGGGGCTATAAGGTATTTCTCTAGCCTTCTTAGCATGCCTTCGTGGTGCAATAGTCAGCACACTGGGGGCGTATTCGAGATGTCCGAGGATAGAGTCCCGGCGAGGGCATTGCTCATTTTTCACATCTCCTGCTTTAAAATAATCTAATGTCGCTACAGTGGCACCCGAACTAAAAAAAGAGGTGGTGGATGATAATTCTCC
The DNA here is from genome assembly GCA_000611955.2 of Stegodyphus mimosarum. NCBI lineage: Eukaryota > Metazoa > Arthropoda > Arachnida > Araneae > Eresidae > Stegodyphus > Stegodyphus mimosarum. The sequence continues at coordinate 39,123 of KK116099.1, forward strand.
ACCACAAAGATTTGGTGACTGAGTCCCCTAATCCCCAATCACCTTTTAAAAGGGGTAGTATATAAGGCATTTCTCCCGCCTTCTTAGCAAGCCTTCGTGGTGTAATGGCAAGCGCACTCGGCGCATATTCGAGAGGTCCGAGGTTCGAGTCTCGGCAAGGGCATTACTCATTTTTCACATCTCCTGCCTTCAAAAATTATCTAATGTCTCTGCAAGATTTATTAAATACAGTTTTCATAACATTTACAGACACATTCATTTGGTAGCCTTTTTCACGGAGAAGAAACTGCTTTGTTTCGCATTGTATAAATCGTTCTTGAGAGGATGGTAGAACTAAATAATGATGATGGTACACGGCAGTATTCGAGTAAAGATTCGCTGTCGATTCATAATTTTATTTCATCAGTGTGACGAAAGTTTGTGAACAATGATAATAATCGCTGCGCAACGAAGGAATGGAGGAAAATACAGTGCACTTAAGAAATTCATTACATTATTGATTCACTGCAGAAATTCACTGTAATGCAAAAGATGGTGAGATTAGAATTCAGCCAGAATATTTAGCCTTTCCCGAACCAACTTTTGTTTAATGGTCGAGCCCTTTATTTAATAGCCATTAGCCTTGCGCCACTACAAGAGCCAGAAGTTGTGGCCGTTTCCTTATGCTGTCAGGACTTAGCGTTCTGTGCATCTTTTTTGGAAACATTGTAAACTCTGTAAAGGGTTCTTAACCTTACGTTCTAAGTCCTGAACTGGAACAGGGAGCGGAAGGTACGCTATGTTCTGATGTAACTGCTGGGCTGGAGAATAACTGCACGTGAAGGGATTTGAAATCCTCTTTTATTCAATCACTATTAAATACAAACCTCCCAATTCGGGAGAGATACAGAACGTAACAGACCACACTTTGGTCGAACTTAACAATCAAATAAATTTAAATAAATTAAAATAGAACTTAAATTAACTTTTGCTTCGCAGAGCAATTCGCGGAAGTTGGCCTCTATCTAAAAGGGTGCGTAGCAAGATATACTAAATACTACCGCACTTTAATTTATTTTACAATGCAATCACGTAGTAAGCACTATGGCTTATAAATTTAAACTGCTAGCTGGTCAGGCGAACGTTGAGCAGCGTGACCGTGATCTGAGGCAAAGCTCTCACACACCGAGAGGTTTCTACCTCTGGCTTAAATAGTGCTTGGCTGAACTTCAAATTTAGCATAAGCTAAAAACGCGCGCTTCTTCTGACAGGAAGTTGAAGCAGAGAGGAGATAGAAAAGATTTAAATTAAAATAAACTTGGTTAGTTTAACTAAAACCTTACAATGCAAGCACTTAATAGGTAGCTACCGTTGCCTTCAGTGAAGAGATGGACACTTACAACTATACCTTCTTTGGGATCTGAACTCGTGCCCATCGCTGCGGCAGTCAGACTCACTAACCACTATACGGCTCGTCGGTCAAATCAAATTGTTATGGCAACGAACCAGAACTCGAAGAGTCCAGCTTGGCGGAAACGGTTTGGCCCAAAAACCTCTTTAAAAATGCAGAATCTCACTACACAGAGAGTAATTATGTCTGCTGAGGTATCTTAGCTAGCGCATTGCATTCATCTCTGGCTCTGGATTGAAGCTAAATGGAATAAGGGGGAGGATACTCAAACAGCTACAAAAGAGTAATTAACAAATCAGTCAACATTTTCCTAAGCCATGGGCTATGATGGGAGAAATAAGTTTGAAGAAAATGGTACGGGAATATCTTTCAAGTTTGCTTGTACGGAAGCCCAGGTTCTTCCAGGCAAAGGAGTTAAGAGAATTTCCTGAAGTTTCGGAAAGTGAGATTAAATTTGACTTTCTGTACACTTCGGTACGGTAAGAATAAAACGATGACGTTTCGCGCTGTGGAACAGATTTCTAAGGGCTAAGAGAACTGCAGAGTGTTTCTTTGGTTTTTTTTCCTCTGCTAAAGAATAAAAACTACATAGTTTGCTTTATAAATCTGTCAAAAAGTTATTCCTCCAAAAGCAGCCAAGTTTCCAGTAAGTTGCCATTATAAAATCGATAACGTCATGAGATATGAGAACAGTTTATAATTGAATTACTCCCTCTAATGGTTATAATCCTAATCGATGAAACAGTGAAATAATTCTTTGTATTTTGGAATTAAAATCACGTTATAATGCTCATAAACTTCAAAAGATTTACCAGCGCCTTGAAATGTAATATATTTAGCTTAATGAGATTACTCATGCCATTTCAAGGCACTGAATCCCGGGCTTTAATTTACAACATTCCCAAAACAATGTCTTTGTTTGATGTCTTCATAAGATTCATGCATTAACTTTCAGAAACATATTTAACGTTGGACGATTTTTGCGCAGTCCTGATTATTTCGCTATTTTTCGCTATCGACTCGCTTCTAGAGAATATAATACAGAACATGTCTAAGTATTTTTAGAATGATTTCGATAAAGAATTTTAAAAGAAATGGTTTGAACCATTTTTTTTTTCTAAAACCATTTTCTTTAAAAAAAGAAAAGGGTTTAAAAATATCGGTTTAACTATTTCTTTAAAAAAGAAAATGGTAAAATGTTCTTTAAAAAATGAAAACCATTTCCTTTCTTTAAAGAAAATGATTTTCTTTAAAAAAATACACAGAAATGCTCTTTTTTTAAGATAGAAAAGAAAAACGTTTATGAAAAGAAATGTTTGAAAAATGAAAGAAATGTTTGAAAATGAAAGAAATGTTAGAAAAGAAAGAAATGTTCTTTAAAAAACGAAAATGGTTTTCGAATAATAAGTTATTCGAATTTCTGGGAACAACTTATTATTCAAAATGCAAATTTCGTCATCTGCTTTTAAGTTTATTCTTCTTTCAAAATGTAACATTTCAAAAACTTGTAGGTTGTTTAGATTTGTCTGCTTTTTTCTGATTTTTTAAAAGATCTTATTTGTTTAATGTCTAACTTTTTTAATTTTTGGTCTCATCCGTTTTCACAGTAGACATAGCTTTCTATATCTTCCAAATGACCGCACATTGTTCCTCTCTTAACTTAGAATGAAAGACTAAAATAAAATAATAAGACTAAAATTATTGCTTATAACGAATATGCCAAATTTCAAAACACACCAATACGTAATTTCAAGCATATCTTAAGAAATTTTGAATAAAAAACTCTAATTGTTTTGTAGGCATGCTTAGAAATACATCTACTTCAAGTTCATGGTAAAAATTCCATAGGTTATAATTCAAAAATCTTTCGAAAAATTTATAAAAATAATTTAAAAATACAAATTTTAAAAATAAATGGGTGAATTTTATTTGAACTGAACCTAAATTTCCAAATGTGAAAGGAAGAATAAAAAAGCTTTAATAAAAAAGCAGATATTAATAAATATATACCAAATTCAATTAACATGGAGTAGCTAAAATTTTGAGAGCTAATTTTTTTTTAAAAAAAGACTGTAAGGTTTTAGTTAAACTAACAAAGTTTTATTCTAATTTTTACTTTTCTATCTGTTCTCATTTCAACTTCCCGTTAGAAGAAGCGCGCATTTCAGCTTTATGCTAATTTGAAGTGGAGCCAAGTTCTACTTAAACCAGAGGTAGAAACCTCTAAGAGTGATAGAGCTTTTAGTCTCAGACCACGGTCACTCTATTCGACGTTCTCCGGACTAGCTAGCATCTAAATTCTAAGCCTAAATTCTAGCGTTTTTACGTGATTGCTTATTGAAGTAATTCCAAGTGCGTCAGTATTAGTTAAATCTTGCTACGCACCATTTAGTTTAGAGGCCAACCTCGCGTTATAGCTCTGTGAGCAAGGACTGTTTAATTTCTAATTAGTTTTAGTTTAAATTTATTTGATTGTTCATTTTTAGACCCATGTGCGGTCTCTGCTTTCTGTATCCCTCCCGAGTTCGGAAGTGGTTGTACATAATTGTGATTTAATAAAAGAGGATTTTAAATCCCTTTCAAGTGCAGTTCTTCTACCACTGAATCTCAATATTCTACCACAGAACATAGCTGCATTCAGCTCCCTGTTCCAGATCAGGATTTTAAGCTGTCACGAAGACGTTTTCCAAGAATATGCACCGAACACTCAGTCCTGACAAAACTGATCATGCGATTTTTGCAAAACTTGGCAGTTTGGCATAACTTGAGTCGTAGAATCGAAATGTGGGAAAAAATAGGTATGTCATTTCAGAAAATGTCCAATTTTGAGTCAAAATACCCATGTTAGAAAATTGCTATGTATAAATTTAATATACATCCTAAGTCGCGCTTTCGAGACGTGAAAAACGCAAGTGGAATTTCATTTATCTGCCAAGTAGAACGGGAGATATGAAAAAAACTGTCTAATTTCCCTCCCCTGCAGTGTGCAAAAATTGACAAACTAAATCGTTATAAAATTATTATAAACACAATTGTAAACAAGTTCAAACAATGCAAAAGAAAACAAATAATTAGAAACTTAGAATGGTAGAAAATTGATTTTAAAAAGCTACAAAAAAATTCCTTTTTCGCGCACTATTTTCACAATATATACAGGGTATGATTCAGTTAAGTTAAAGACACGCTCCAAAGAGTATGATTCAATTAAGTTTAAAGACACGCTTATCTCTCCAAGGGTTTTAGACGTAAAATTCAGTGTAGAAAAATGACTTTCCGATTCGTTGCATACGGCAATTTCTACCCAACTCCAACCTTATGCGATTTCGTATTTAAAATATGCTGCAAGAAAATGAGTCAAGGTAACATCATAAAAGCACATTAAAATAGCTACATTATATTATTTTAAAGTAGTTTAATGTAGTATTAATTTCATTCTAAACTATTAAAATCTTTACGCGTCCTGTCTGTTTTTTGTTTGTTCGCTTGCGACATCATCACCTCTGAAAACAGAGGAGAATTGAGTTTCGAGAGAGGTAATCCCCCCACGCCCCTCAAATTCCAAAAATTTCGTGGGAAGCCGTTTCGATTATTCCCTTCTTCGTATGACTTTAATCAGCCAATATATTAATTAAAAACAAGGAAAACGATTATTTTTGCACTCATTTTTTTTAGTGGCAATGGTCTCTCGCGCTGAAAATATTATTATTTATTTCGGAAAGTGTTGCCGCTACCTGCTTTCAAATCCTAGAGTTTTTTAATCAAAAATTTGTAAGTTTTACAAAATATGTAACAAAAATAGCATTGTCAAACATTAAACATATTACTATTATATACGATCATATTCTGACGTTGAAGGAAGTACGCGACTGCATGTGACGCCATCATTGTATGCAGAAAAGGTTTCGTTAATGTCACTATTTTAAATAAACAGCTGCTGTTTGCAACATTTTTGTTTGAAATTATGATAATTGAGGCGATATATTATTAGACCAAAGGGCGATTAATTTCGTTTTTGGCATTTTGCGGCGATTCACTTTCAAACTGTTTCGACCAAATATTACAGGTTTGCATTACATTTAAAGGATTTAAATAATGAAGAATCTGCATAAATGCATATATGTTTCTCACATTGTGATAAAAAAAGATACTTAGATCGATCAAATATTGAATAACATAATCCTCCACCGAATATGGCCATCTGGAAGCCAAAATTTGGAATGTGGAATTTGTTTTATTACTTATTCCATATTTTTTCTGACATTAAAGAATTTTTCATCAATAAACTCAACAATTTCAAGGTGTAGAATGGCAACAGTGTACGAAGGAAAACATTTCTATCTCCAGCGCGCGAGACTGTGCATCGGAAATTCTAAATATATGCTCATTTTAAAATAATTTCGCGATATCGCTGTTCAATTGAATTTTATGATTTAAGTGCGAAGAACATGATATTTAATAAATAAAAGTAACACACAAAACGTTAAAAAACGCCTCTGAAAGCTTAATGTCAAATCTGAAAGATTTCAGATTTTTTTTGCAAGTTAATTCTCTTAGATATTTATAAAATATTGCTATATTGCATTAAATTTAAATCATGCTTCATACATATAGCTATTAATCCGAAGTGCCTAAAGCTTTTGTTTCCTGGTTGGCAACAAAAATCTTATTTACGATTTGGTTCTTTATTGGAAAGAATGAATTTATTTCATTCATATTGAACTGTTTTTATGCATTTTCGTTTCAGACGTACATAGAAATCATAAATTTTGTTTTGGTCGCAGCCCGCTAGTAAATAAATACCATTTGCAATATGTAGTTCTCTATATATGATCCATGGAATTTCGTAAATAGCTGTAGTAGAACGTGTTATCAAAGTCTCTTTCTAGTCATATTTAGCCAAATACAGCGAAATCTTCCCCCCAATTTCTGGAACTTTCTACAAACGCGATTTGAGAAAATATTCGTTGAGAACAATTTATTGAATTTCCTGCACTGAGCATGATTTCAATAACGAATTCCAGAATCCTCTACGGCAATCGAAAATACTACAAAACTCCGAAAAGAATCTTCAGTTTATTCACTTCTGCGTTTTCTATAGAGAGCTTTTGCTCTTCTTTTTGTAAGCTAGCGTGTAGTTTTATTTGTGGTTTTCAACTCCAATCCTGTGAAAATTCGCTAGAAGTATACCGTTGGAGATAAATTTTATTCTTTTCTTTATTTGCGTTGTTATCATTTAGCAGCATTTTATGCAAGGCAAATGATTACTTTTCATCCAATCTATTTATTCATTTGGAAGATCAATCACGAATATACTAATCATCAAATGTATTTTTACTCTTTGGAAAAAGGAACTTGCGTTAGATTTCCTTTAAAAACACATAGTTTCTTTTTTTATAAAATAAAAGCCAGATTAAGTATGAAGAATTTCAGTTAATTTTTAAGCATGAATAAGAGCGCTTCTATCCTACTTATTAAAGATACAGAGAGTGATTACACTTGCTTAAATGATTTCCATAAAGAATTTCAAAAAGCCCAAAGGTTTTGGAATGCAAACTTCTAGCCACTGCATGCTATTTGAAATGAAATTTATCATTTCCTAATTTTAAATTTATTTTTCTTTAAAAATGTCACATGTAAAGACGTTGTGATTTAAAGGATATGTTTCTTTCGCTTTCAAAAAAAATAAATAAATTCTTGTGCCATAAATTACTTCAAACACGTGCTCGAAACTAAAATTTATGAATGCAAAATAAGCCTCATTGTGAATCGTAATGGTAAAAACCGTCAATTATTAAATCTACGTAGAAACATGACTCCAACGAATATCCGAAAAACGCACATGCTCTTTCTAAATGTGAAACGGTTGAAGCATAATGATGTTTCAAAATAAAATAGGGCAGTTCAGAATATCATTAGTTCAATTCGATTGCTTTTTTCTTATAGGTATTTAATGAGCTCATAGTATAATTAGCCCAACGGGCGGGCTGTTTCTTTTGTTTTGCATTTTGCGTTGGTTCACTATAAATGTCGTTTCCCGTTTGAAATTGCTGCCATCAAATATTAGAGCCCTGTATTATATTTAAAGAAATTAAATAATGAAGAATCTGCATAAATGTATGTATGTATGTATGTTTCTCGCACTGTGATAAAACAACGGTACAATAGAGCCATCGAATTTTGAATAACGTACGTTTTCACCCGAATATGGGCAGCCCAAATCTGGAAGCCCAAATTTGGAATTTGTTTTATTATCGATTTCACGTTTTGTAACACGTTAACGAATTTTTGATTAACGAAGTCAACGATTGAAAAGCGAGCAATGGCAAAACTGTCCCCCCCCAAAAAAAAATGTCTTCAGCACGCGAGATTGCGTATCGGAAATTCTAAAGATATGCTCATTTTAAAATTATTTTACGACACTGCTGTTCAAAGAAAGCTGTATATACTATAATAAAGTGTCATCAGCTCAATGGACGAACCTGCGCTTTGTCACGATTGCAGCGCTCGTGGTGATTGCGCTTTGGAAACGCAATTAATTAAACTGCGCATGCTCCCCATTTACAGTTGTTTTAGAATGTAATGCGCATGCTGGTTTCAAGAGCTGTTCCACTGATTTGATTCGCGTAAATTTTTCGTTGCAGTTTCTATCAAGCGTATCTTTTCAGACCCAATTTCATTATTATTATTGTTTTTTTCTGGCTTATCGCTACTGCAAATTTAAAGGCTGTAATAGGAAGATTACATTAAAAAGTGATGGAATACATTTCTACAGATTTCCCAAGGAAGAGAGGATATAAAGAGTTAAGTAGGTTAGTTTCCAAGTAACGTTATCATCATCTAGCAATAAAACCAAAAATAATATTTATTTGTAATAAAAATCTACAGTTTTCTGAATGTATGTATATATTAATATTTTATTTAAAAAACACTGCAGTTTGGTGTAATGTAATGTAATGTAATGTAAAGGGCGAAGTCCTCAGCCCCCCTAGCCGAATAAACGGCATTATGGCTAAAAGAGGACAGGCCCATCTAACACAAACAAAAACAAAAACACTGGTGATATATCCCTATTCCAAAATATTTTAAAATCTGTGTTCTCTATCCATGTTAAAAGTCAAACAAATTAAAATATTAAACTTTTAAAATTCAGTTAAAGAGTATCCTGTCTCTATTAAACTCTTTAATTTACATTTTAAAGACTAATTTAAATATATCAATTTCTAGATAAAATACCTTAAAATGTGAAGAAGTGGAAAGAAGAACTTAATTCCATTAAGTGTTTTATGTCTCTATTAATCATTTTGATTAGATTGCCAATAATTATTAAATCCAAATTTAGTAGTATTTTAAGCAGTCCCTAATCAATTAAGTCACAACTGTGTAATTACAGTAAGAGCATGTCACAGGTACATTGTACAATATCTTATGTTTTACAACAGCAAGTATTTCATCATATAATGCAAAGTATAAAATAATTTACACAATTAGTATAATGGATCACATACAGCCATTAGTTTCATAGCAAAATCTCATTATATAGTACAAAATATACCGCAGATAAATACAATTGATATAATATATCACATACAGCGTCCAATATCATACAATATTCATTTACTCTTTATAAACATTTACATGAGTTCACAGGATATCTCTCTCCTCACTAAAATTTATAAGGCCTTAGGGAGTTATTCTGAGCACTAAATTCTCAAATCCATGAGGAACAACAATTTACAATAAGATTACAAAATAATACAAAGCAATTACAAAACTCAAATTCATTAGAATTTTTTAATAAAATACTTCCACAATAGTATCCTCTATATTACATAAAAGCTCTTAAACTCCAAAAATATTATCACTTTAAGTTAATATAATAAAACTAAAATATTCATAACCATCCTTAATTCCTAGTAATTTCCATTCAATACCCTATCAACTCTCAATTCCAATAATTGATTTATTGCTGTTGATGATACTCAATATATCTTTGGCAAACTGTTTAAATTTGGAGTTTTTAATTCTAAGTTCATTAGTACTTGTAATTCCATATTTCACCCTCACCCCCTGAGTAAGTGCACAGAACTCGACAAAGTGTTCTGCGGTTCCAACTTGATCACAAATGAGGCATTTATCGTTGCCCTGGAGGTGGAATCTGCTTAAATAAGAGGGGAACCTCCCATGATTAGTAATGATCTGGTTAACGTCTGTATCTTTATAAACCCTCATCTTAGTTGAAACTTCTATATCTTTCAGGTAGTAATTTCTTCTGGTGGAAGAAATTACTACCTGAAATAAGTTTTCTATAAAAGAATTTTAAGTACATTCTGTATGTTTTGTTTGTATTGTTACTAGTACAGTCAAATACCAAAAATCCGCCGACCTGAAATCCGCCAACTCCTGAAATCCGCACTGGCCTCTCAAAATATAAACATTGAATTTATAGGTTCCAGAAACCGCAGAATGGAGAATGAAATACCGAAGAAAAAGTATTTATCCAATACTGACGTCATAATTACCGAATAATAATGATTCTGTGTTAGTGGCAGAAAAAATATCTTAGCTCAGAAGAGGTTTTCAATATGGATGATGTGTTTAGATGAGCTAACACTGGCATATCAGATAACCGATGATGAAATCGTTGGCTCTGTTTTCAACTCGCCACAGCAAGAAAACGATTCTGACACCGACACAGATAAAGAATTTGATAGGAGTGAGAAAATATCTTTTAATGAGGGTTTGGAACATGGGGAAAAATACTTAAAATATTTAGAAAAACAGAGCTGTGTCACAGAGCAAGAGATTATAGACTCTGTAGAATTAACAAAAAATAACGTACTCTAGAGTACCTAAAGTTTTAAAACAAACGTTTATCAGAAAAATGTTTGAAACAGGTAAAAAAAAGAAATATTTTATGCTTTATTAGTATCACTTATTTTTACAGGTCTCTGTTGTATATGTCCTTAATGCTTTAAAATATTCCTGTAATCACTAATATAGATGAATAATATAAAATAATTTACGTAAATGTATCTAATATGCCTTATTTATTTTGCACTTTTAATCTGAATATTATAATTTGACAATTCTGTCCTGAAATCTGCAAAATCCTAAAATCCACACAACCTCTGGTCCCAAGCATTGCGGATTTCTGGACTTCTACTGTAATAATAAAATTTTTAGCATTTTCTTCTCGTTGCCTGCTTCTTAAAATTATTTAATAAAATTATTCATATCTAAAAACATTGGATTTTTAAATTTTGTGCTGCAAAATAAATTATATACATATGTAGCAGAAATGTAGTTGTTACATCATTATTTTAAAAAAATCATATAATGCAAAGTAAGAATATTTGAATATTTAAAAAAAAATTATTCTTATTTTACCTTCTTTTTAAATTATATTATTTTTATAAATTTTTTATATTACTGGATTCTTTTCAACCAAAACGATGTAATTTGCAATTTAAATGTTTTGGTTAAAAAAAAAAACTAAATTTTTAAAGAACACTTTAAATGAGCAAATCTCTCTTTTTCTTCATATATAAAACAGTGTTAATGTAACAAACCCAGAAGTTTCCTTATAATAGCGGTTAAAATTATTAGTTTACAGTTGCTGAAACGATCTAAGTTCCAATTGCAGTTCTGTTAACGAGTGAGGGGGAAGAAAAAGAGGTGGGGAGGGTTTCAACTCTCAGCGCAACCGCTGCACTGAATTAGCGCTGCAGTCAACCTATCTGGCGGCATGTAGTAATATGGGAGTGATGACGCTTCTCTTGAAACAGCTTTAGTGCTGTTGAACTGAATTTTATAGTTTAAGTGCGAAGAACGTGATATTTAATAAAGGTAACCCACAAAACGTTCAAAAAAACTCCCCTCTGTGCCTAATATAAAATCTGAAGAAGATATCAGATTTTTTTTACTCTAACAATTTAAAGCTGCAGTCGAAATGATAGTCTTTCTTATATTCTAAATTAAAATAAAACTGAGAAATATATTTCTCTTCTCTGGAATTTTAGTAATCTATAAATATACCAAGAAGATAGTCCGTGTGTTTGGGTGTTTTTTGTTTATAATACACAGTTTACATGTTTCGAAAACAATGCATCATAATTCACTATTTTTGAAAGGCAATTTGTTTAATGGCCGAGTTCTAAACCCGATAATTTCAAAATCGTGTTGCCAACTCAGGGCAGCGAATAGACTTAATTTAATTATGTGAAGCGTGAAAGTAAACAGCTGGTAACAAGAAAACATTTGCCAACGCAGAAATCAATTGCAAAGCTTTAAAATACACCTGTAAAAAACAATAAATAAAGCAAAGATTTACAACTTAAAAAATCAAAAACATAATGTTAACTAGTTTTTCACGAGAAATGAGGATGAACGTAGAGTAACGTTTAGAAATCTGTATTAAACGTTCTATGAAGCACGTGCCCTGAAGCATGAGTTTATCTAATGACTGTAGCAGGAAAAAGATCTATTATTGAAAACCAAGAGAAAATACGTACTTACTTGGTTTCGTGAGTGCAAAAAAAATGTTTCAATAAGGGGTTTTGATTATTGCAGCGGAAAAAAATAATGTCAAAAGCTTTACGTCCGATATTTACAGAAGAAATACTATTTCTTTATCCCAATAACTCTGAAAGACTGAAATGTTATCAAGACAAAGCAACAATCATACTTCGAAAATTACCACCACATTTCTTTGAAAATGAAGACTGACATGCATG
>KK116099.1:51295-87186 GCA_000611955.2 Stegodyphus mimosarum
TTATATGCCTAACGTTTCGCCTAAAGACTACTGAGTCTCTGGACGCTAGAAAATAACTCTTTCTAAGAGGATACACATAATGGTTGATGGACTAGTAGCAGAAAGCAGAAGAAAATGGAAACCAATACCCATGGAAATCATGATACAGACTTGCAACCTAGAAAAGAAAGCTATCGGATCGAACATTTAAATAAATATCTTTTTCATTTTAAACATTAATTAAATCATCTTGAAATCGTTCCAAAACGTGTAAACAACTTCTGTATATATTACGGGATCGATTTACACAAGTGATCGTCATTGGGATTATTCTGTATAGAGTTCTATATATTTATTCCAATTATTCTAAGCATTTTTAATGAGCAGATATTCATCACTGAGATCATATAAATGCTTAGAGTCTTATCTTTGCAATTATTCTGCCAGACACAATAAATCTTTCGCTGCTTAAGCTTTCGTCAAAGATGAGTAATGATAAAATACAAAATAATTATTTATCTTTACTTGAGAGGTTTTTGTGGACCATGCTTTTTAATTTTTGTCTTCGTCTAAATTTAGTTGCGAACTCAAATGGAATAACAACAAAAGCAACATTCTTGTTGCTAAATGAATAACGGAACAAGAACGCTTTCGCATCATTATTATTGGAATTTACTGTCAGATTAGAATTCGTTTTCTCTTTGCTGTATTCACTCATAATGCCCATCTCCTAATGGAAATTTACCGCTATAGGCAACGTAAAAGTACAGCTTTTTATTCTAGATATATCACTAAAGCTAATTTAGAGGAATAAATTGGAGAAAGAACTTAATTCTCAATTACCACTAAGTAAACGCAATTCCAACTAAAGTAATTTTATTTTATTAAATTCTGCATCTTCGTTTTTCTTATTGTTACGACTGCTTATGGAATAAAGTTGCAGTTATCAATGTGAAGTTTTATTCAACGACGCAGTAACTGAATAGAAAGCTACCAAGCTATCTCTTTTAATAGAAAAGTGGAAAAGAAAAAAAAGGTTGAAAGGATTCAACATACGTGTACGGGTTCTAAAATAAGCAAACCCATTGGCTGAAAAAAAGGGGAACTGCTAAGTAGATGCTATGCTAATAAGATAAAACGTGAGAAAATTAATCGCTCGGGAGAATTTAAGCTGCTTATGTAAAGGACATTTGTTGCGAAATATTTGTTAAATAATGCTAGAAGAAATGGTTTCAATAAATAATTTGCGAATACATTTAATTTAATAATTGAGCTTCTGTTCGGTTCTTTAATTCCTTAAGGTAATAAATTTGTTCAGCTGAGATTTTTAATTGTAATATTTATCCGACGTTGTATGCGTTTCTCATTTTATAGCGTAGAAATACAGTTAAAACGTTAATTGAACGAGATCAGTTATTATCATTTACATGATACACTTGAAAAATAATGACTATAAAATTTTCAAAAGAAAATCTGAAAGGTTTCAAATTTTAAATTACTTCCAAAGTGGCATTTTTTTAACATTTTGTGTTTTTATCTTTATTCGTAAAATGTCATGTTCTTGACACTTAAACTATAACATTCAGTTCAAAAGCAATATCACAAAACAATTTTTAAAGTAGCATAGCTTTAGAATTCCCGATACACAATATATGTTATGCCAAATAGGATTTACATAGAATCTTTATTAAGAATCTTTTTATTATTTGTACCAATGGATCTGATATTACCCCATCCAAACTGCCGATGAGGCTATATACTCGTAGCAGTGACATTCTTTCAGCAGGTTGTTAGAAATCATTTCTTGGACATAAAACGGAGAGAAGAACAAGAAATGATTGTAGAAATTAGTGTAAATAGTTGTGAGTTTGACACCTTTCTAACCTTCAGCGTACTGAAACAGCAGTAGTTTCATTGATTTTAAAAATTTTCGGCAGACTTTTAAATTCTAAATACAGTAGAAGTACAGAAATCCGCAATGCTTGGGACCAGAGGTTGTGCGGATTTTAGGATTTTGCGGATTTCAGGACAGAAAAGTCAAATCATAATATTTAGATTAAAAGTGCAAAATAAATAAGGCATATTAGATACATTTACTTAAATTATTATGTACAATGATATATATTATTTTATTATATGCATTAAATTATATATATGTTTATTATATTAGTCATTTATATTAAATTATATTAGTGATTACACGGATATTTTAAAGCATTAAGGACATATACAATAGAGACGTGTAAAAATAAGGCATACTACTAAAGCATAAAATATTTCTTTATTTTTTTTAACTTGTTTTAAACATTGTTCTGATATAGGTTTGTTTTAAAACTTAAGGTGCTCTAGAGTAAGTTTTTTTTTTTTTTTTTTTTTTTTTTTTTACTACAGGGTCACAATCTTTTGCTCTGTGACACAGCTCTGTTGTTCTAAATGTTTTAGGTATTTTTCACCATGTTCCAAACCCTCATTAGATGATATTTTCTCACTCCTATCAAATTCATTATCTGTGTCGGTGTCGGAATCGTTTTCCTGCCGTGGCGACTTCAAAACAGAGGCAATGATTTCATCATCGGTTATCTGATATGCCAGTGTTGGCTCATCTGAACACATCATCCATACTAAAACCTCTTCTGGGCTAAGATCTTTTTTCTGCCACTAACACAGAATCATTATTATTCGGTAATTATGACGTCATTATTGGATCAATATTTTTTCTTCGATATTTCATTACCATTCTGCGGTTTCTGGAACCTATAAATTCAATGTTTATATTTTGAGAGGCAGTGCAGATTTCAGGAGTTGGTGGATTTCAGGTCGGCGGATTTTTGGTATTTAAGTGTATATGTACAGTTATTAATGCAACCATATGATATAGTAAATTAATCTTCATTAAGAATCTTTTTATTATTTGTACCAATAGATCTGATATTCACCATTCAATTTGCCGATGATGCTATACACTCGTAGTAGTGACAATCTTTCAGCAGGTGGTTAGAAATAATTTCTTAGACATAAAACGGAGAGAAAATCAAGAAATGATTGTAGAAATTAGTGTAAATAGCTGTAAGTTTGACACCTTTCTCTGACACCCTTTTGTGAGTCTGACACCTTTTTTTTTCTTTCCGTTTAGTGTACTGAAACAGCAATAGTTTCATTGATTTAAAAAAACTGTGGGCAGACTTTTAAATTCTAAATATATGTGCAATTACTAATGCGACGATGTGATATAGCCCCTGTATACTGTGAAGAAAAATATTAATTAAATATTAATTTTCTAGGAAAATCCTATCAGTCAAAAAATCGTTTGAAATAACAGGGGACCGGGAAGTAATGTCGTTTCTGCTCATGTCGATATTCGGTTGCCATTTGTCAGCTCATTATGTATCTTGAAGGCGTGCCAAAGTCATTTTAAGGTTATTGTGACTTGCTCACTTCTACATAATTCAATATTAAACTTTGTTTTGCAATTTGGGGTTGAAATGGCCAGCCAAATACCAGCAGAGCATATCCGGCATTGTATGGTTTTAAAGTTTCGCGAGGGTAGTAACGCATTGGTTGCGACCCAAACCGTTTGAGATGTTTATCCACGTGCATTAGACGTTCGTAAATACCAAAGATGGTTTTCCAAGTTGAAATTCGGTAATTTTGTTCTCCCTGACTTCTATCGATCAGGAAGGCCAACAACACTAGACAACGATTTAATTATGTATTCACAGAAATATGCACATAATCCTTACCCAATAATTCCTTCCTCTTTTCCCCAACACTGCATTTTCACGCTATGTCATTCCAGTTAAACCACAATTTTTGGAGCCGCATTTTATGCTCTATAACTTTTAAACTTTTATAAACTTTAAATTTTTGTTTTTCACGAACCAGTTGAACTTCTACTTTCACCTGCTGGCTTACTCATTCTGTTTAAGTATTGCGTTACCCATCATTCTCATGTTCTGCCTCGTACTTGGACCTTAATCTCACGTAGCAGTTTACAGTGGTAGCTATGGTGTCGTTTGGTTTACTGATAGTATGCCTTCTACAATTTATGAATTTATGAATTGAAACTCTTGAACTCTGTAACATTATCTAATTACACCTTACTTCATGTTACGCCATCAAGTTGTCATCTCTCCATTGATACTACACTTCGAAATCATACATGATCGAAAATCGCGCAATGGACTTAATCTGGGATAGCGCAACAGCGCGGGTGCCTGAACTGCAAGTCACGAAGGACAATGCCTGAACCGAAGAGAGCAAAGCCAATCGATCCATCACATGCAACGTATTGCTGGCACCATACAGAACCGTTTTTTGATCGTTTGATTACTGAAAGCAAAAAATGTGTCCTATATGATAATCCAAAATGCAAAAGGCAGTGGCACTACGAAATGAAACACTACGAACCCGGGTTTGCAACCCAAAAAGGCGCTTCTGTGTGTTTGGTGGAGTATTCGCGTAATTGTTCATTTTGAACTGCTGAAACCTGGACAAACTGTTGATGCAGACCTTTATTTTGAACAACTGGATCGAGGGACCCAATCTTTAATCGAAAAACATCCGGCGATTATCGATAGAAAAGGTGTCATTCTGCGACACGACAATGCAAAATCGCACCGTGCAAGACGAACACTGGAAAAAATTAATGAATTGGAGTGGTAGGTATTGCCTCATCCATCATACTCGCCCATTATCTCAACTTTGGACTGCCATTTATTTCGATACCTACAACATTTTCTTAGTGGCAAAAAATTTGAAAATTTGGATGCTGTCCAAAATGCCATCTCGAGATAGTTTACTCAAAAACCAATTGATTTTCATCCGTATGGGATTGAAAATCTGCTCACAAGATGGCAAAAAGTTGTCGATAACGAGGGTATTATATTATTGTTTAAAAATAAAACCTTGCTAAAAATTTATTCGTTTGAATTTAATGTAAGAAAGCGACATTACTTTCCGGTCCCCCTATTAAATGTAGAATCTTTCACTTAAGAATGAATATATTAATAATTTTCACTACTTTTAATTTGAACATATTTTCTACACAAATCATGTAAAAAATTGTTAAAGATTCATGTTCTCATTCTGAAAGAATACTTTTTTTTAATTTGTAAGTTCATGTTTATTGTCATCGAACAGACATTCCTTACATTCTATATATTAATTAATTAATATTATTGTTTTCATTTTCTGCACATTTTTTTACTCTGACTGTCTTCCTTTATTTCGAAGCAACTGAAAACTTAAAAAGGAAATTAATCTGCTTTAAGTAGGTTAATACGATACGTGTCATGAGTACTTTGAACATCTGTGGCAACATTTGCTCTGAAATCGACGATTTTTTGATATCTGCAAACATCAGATTCAATCAATAGACAATATCTGAAGGCAAAAACGATCCTGTACGCTTATAATCGATCATCTAGACACGTCTGTTGCTGCGACATTTCTGATACCCCACCGCCTCGAGGCCGATTAGCGGAAAATGATGAATGAGGTTTTATTTTTTTCCTTACTTTTTTTACTTGTGTCATTAGGTGCTACTTTTTACTCGTATTATACTTTCTTTATTTCAAATTACGCGATAACCACAACTGTATTAATTAAATGCAGATAGTTGCTTAAAATTTCCAAAAAATAATGTATCAAACATAAAAAACATAACAAGCATAAAACAATTTCTTATCATACTACAAATGTCTTAAGAAAGGTAGGAATCTTTCGTTTGGATGAAAATACTGAAATGAAAGTCGAATACCTTTGGGAATTTCAACATATTGTTACGTGCGTACGGGTTCGTTATATATTGAATGCACAAATCGTTAAAAAGTTAACAAATATTTATTCTTTCCACAAGAAATAAATTAAAATGCGGAAATATTTCTTCACAGATCTTCGCACAGTATCACAATATCTCAAACGTTTAACAAAAACTCAGTTCAAAACAGCTAAAATAATTCTATCTCACAGCGAAATCGCTACAATCAATACAGCATCAAGTAAACAAACAGCAGTTCACTTTTTACAGCTACAAGTATAACAGCAACAACAACAACTAACTGAGATGAGGTGTTTCACCTCGGCTTTTATAAGCTTTTTAATTATCAGTAGAACAATCTCGATTTTTCTAGATTTTTCTGGATGGCAACAGTAATTACGAGATATTTATTTATTAAGCATTAAATGCACGCGCTCTTTTATTTTTATTGCTATTTTTTTTTTGACGTAGCTTTCTCTTCAAAAATCGTCTGCGTTGCTAAGGCAACATGAAGCAAATCTAATTACAATTCTAAATAAATAGCCAAATAAATGTGAAATTCGTAACATTGCCCCCTTCCCAAGGACTGCACGTCCCGGGCAGTACAATCCCTGGACAGGAAGCCAAACTTACAACTAAAGCATCAGTGCTATAATAAACATTACTTTATAATAACAAAATAAACAATAATTAAAATAAGTGACTTTCAGCAAATTAAATTCTATCCAACGCGAAATACAATTCAAATACTAAGTACAAATACTATCAAATACAAATGCTATTAAACACAAATACTTATCAAATACTACTACTTAACAAATACAAATCAAATACTAAATACAAATAGGACCATGGTCTTATACTATGTACATTACTATTTACAATTATATACACTACGTACTATGGCCATAGTAATGAACTAACCTGTCGTAATGAACGACTTTAGGTTTAGAGTTCGATGACTTACGGATCCGAACCACGACGTCGTTCAGCCTGTTTAGGACTGTGTAAGGACCATCCCAAGGTGATTGTAGTTTCGGAGAAAGTCCTTTTCGACGAGTCGGATTCCATAACCACACCTTGTCTCCTTCGTTGAAACGATGTCCAGTAGCTCTCGTGTCGTAGCGGGTCTTCATCTTCTCCGTCGCCAAGTTGACTCGCTCTCGTGCAAAGTTGTGCATCACTTCAAACCGGGCCTGGAGGTCTTGAATGTATTCCTCAGGCGATGAAGGCGCATCCGGAGGGCGACCAAACAAAAGATCACATGGCAGACGAAGGTCACGACCGAAGAGCATCTGAGATGGGGAATAGCCGGTAGTCTCGTGGACAGCACTGCGGTAAGCCAGTAAAAATAGTGGCAACTTCTTGTCCCAGTCCTGTTGGTTTCTGGAAACCACTAATGAGAGGTTATTGAGGATGGTTCGATTAAACCTCTCTACCATACCGTCCGACTGGGGATGTAAAGGCGTCGTTTGGGTTTTGTCAATGCCGAGTAGCTTGCAGAGTTCCTTGACTACAGCCGAGGTAAAATTCCTTCCCTGATCGGAATGTAACTGAAGAGGCACTCCGAATCTGGAAATCCAGTGCTGTATCATCATCTCTGCTACTGTGACAGCCTCTTGATCAGGAATAGGATACGCTTCAGGCCACTTGGTGAAGTAATCAATGGCAACGAGGATGTATTTGTTGCCATCAGCAGTTCGTGGCAGAGGTCCTAAGATGTCAAAGGCGATACGTTCAAAAGGTGCTCCTACATTGTAACGTTGCAGCTTCCCCCGGCTGCGTTTCTTCGGTCCTTTCCGACTTGCACAGGCATCGCAAGTTCGGCACCACTTTTGCACGTCATCCTTTGCATTATTCCAGTAGAAACGCTCCCGAACTCTCTGCAAGGTCTTCATTATTCCGAAGTGACCTCCTGCAGGGCTGCTATGTAGTTCTTTAAGGACGTCCGGGATTCGGGATCTTGGGAGTACCAGCTGCCATCGGAATGTCTTTCCATCATCCGATTCGAATTTTCGGTACAAGACGCCGTTTCGAATATGGAGTGAGTCCCAGAGAGCCCAATATTGTTTTGTCGTGGGACTATAGCTCGAAATACCATGCTCAAGGTTTTCTGTTTGAGGTCTCCATTAACTCAATTATGGGTTTAATATCACGGTCTTGTAGCTGGTCTTTCCTGATTTCCTTGTCAGTCCATGGATCTGGATCAGCCAATGTTGATGCTGTAATTTGCCGTGCGACTGGATTAACAAGTTGGTATTTAGCTTCGACCCTGGAACAATATCGGCAGTTTTCTGGGCAAGATCTTCTAGACAAATCGTCAGCGTTTCCGTGCGACTGTCCCTTGCGATGACGGATACTGATGTGATATTCCTGGAGTCTCTGTATCCACCTGGCTATCTGATCCTCAGGATTCTTGAAATTTAAAAGCCAGGCCAATGATGCATGATCTGTGCGGAGCAGGAATTTTCTGCCGTATAGATAATGATGGAAATGTTCTACGGCTTTGACTATGGCGAGCAACTCTTTCCTGGTGACACAGTAATTCCTCTCCGGTTTAGATAGGCACTTGCTCCAGTAAGCTACTACACGTTCTTGGCCCTCTATTTCTTGGGACAAAACAGCGCCGACACTTTCATTACTCGCATCCGTGTCGAGAATAAATGGTCTGTCGAGCTGAGGATACGTCAGGATTGGAGCAGATGTTAAGGCTTCCTTCAGGTTTTTGCTAATGGACATGGGCACTGAATTATGCCAAGTGTAATCCATTAATGAATATCTAACATGAAGTGGTCTGTGCAAAACGCACCCAGCAAAGACAATATTCGCCTACAGTGAGAGCGATACCTCAAGGTATCAATCCCCGAAAAAATTAGGTAATAATCTCAGATATTCAACCCGGTGGCATTAGATTCGTAGAACTGCCAACCAGATGGTCCAGGCGTTGGGTTAGGGCGCGCGGTGCGAGCTACCCATGAGGCATCACAGGTCATACTCTAGATAAGGGCGGGCGTGACACTATGCTAATTAACTTAATAGTAAAGGGGTAGTGGTCACGTCCTCCGTCACTTGTCACTTGTCACTTCCTTCAGGTTCTTAAATGCATTCTAACATTCTTTTGCCCACACGAACTTTTGCTTGCTCTCTGTCAGCTTGTGAAGGGGTTTTGCGATGGAAGAAAAATTTTTTACGAATCTCCTATAGTAGGTGCAAAGTCTTAGAAAGCTTCTCAGCTGGTGGACATTTTCGGGACGTCTCCAGTCTTTAACTGCTGACACTTTTTCAGAATCCGTGCGCATACCTTCAGAAGAGATGACATGTCCGAGATAAGTGACTTCCTGTCTGAATAATTTGCATTTAGCGGGACTCAACTTCAGATTGGCTTCTTTCAGTTTCTGAAGCACCTTTCTAAGATTTTCCAAATGTTCTTCGAAACTCTTCCCGACGATGATGATGTCATCCAGGTATATCAGACAGGCTTCGTATGAAAGACCTTTTAAAACAGTCTCCATTAGACGTTCGAATGTAGCCGGCGCATTACATAGCCCAAACGGCATCACCTTGAACTGCCAAAGTCCTTGTCCTGTAGTAAATGCCGTCTTTTCTCGGTCATCAGGATGTATTTCTACCTGCCAATATCCACTCTTTAAATCAAGTGTCGAGAACCACTTGCTTCCAGAAAGAGTATCCAGAATGTCGTCAATTCTAGGAAGAGGGTAACTGTCTTTCTTCGTAACCTCATTCAACCGGCGATAATCAACGCAAAATCTAGTTGACCCGTCTTTCTTCTTCACCAGGACGATGGGAGATGCCCAGGGACTTGCTGAAGGCTCGATGACATTGCTTTCTTGCATGTCCGTTAAAAGTGTTCGCACCTCTTCCTGTTTCGAAATCGGCAGACGTCTTGGATGTTGCTTGATTGGTGGATGATCACCAGTATCGATTCTATGCTGAGTTAAACTGGTTCGACCCACGTCAGAAGACGAGCGGGAGAAAACATCTTGAAGATCTTTAATGACACGCTCGGCAACATTCTTTTCCTCATCGTTTAATTGCGCATTCTGCAATAACTCCGATATAATGTTGTTTGAAGACACGGTTTTTGAGATGTTACTTTTTCTTTCAACGCTGGTTACTGGAGTACATTCTGCAACCACTTCACCTTTCTTAATAACTCTCGCCTTATCAGTTACATTGGCAACTCTCACCGGGATAACGGTCCCCGATAGGTCGACGAGTGCTGAGGCTATTAATACTCCTTTAGGGCTATTACAATTCTTGGGATATTCCATGACGCCGTAGCGGAAATTTCTATTTTCGGCTATGGATCCAGGAAGTAAAATTTCTGTTCTTGCCGGTATTGTGATATCGTCTTGAGCTATGATTTTGTGGATAGATTTCACTCCTTCATCATTAATCCCGAATAAAGTTATGTCCTCAGAGGCAGAATGCAGTTCGTTATTTTTAAAGTCCAAGGAAAAATTGTATTTCCTTAAAAAGTCCAATCCGAGTATGCAAGGGTCTGTAATTTCTGCTACATATGCCGTGTGATGGTAAGCGGCACTTCCAAAGGTGATGTTAACGTTTAATTTCCCTTCTATATTGATCTTCTCGCCGGACACAGTCTGGAGGGTAACGCAGGGCGGCGTCCAGATAAGTTTACCTTCGAGTTGTTGAGCCAAATCTTTTCGAATGATGGTAACATTGGCTCCCGTGTCGATCGTCATGTTACAAGGAATTCCATTGATTTGTCCCATGATGAAAATTCCGTTATTGCCGCCACTCACTGCAGAAATCTGAAGCGCTTTAAACTGGGGCTTTTCATTATCTGGCAACCTCCGCCCCGCGAGATGGCCACGAATTAGTTTCCCTCCTTCTTGAGAGGCGCGGTCTTAACATCCGTGCCCTGGGGTGTTCTGCAGTTTCTTCGAATGTGCCCTTCAGCACCGCAGTTCCAGCACTTTACGAACGGTTTCTTGTCACCAGTATTCCGTGTCAAAGCATTCACCTTTCTGGTTAAATCGTCTAGGCGAGCAGTCATTGGATCCACTGGTTCTTGTATGTGAGCAGCTCTGATTGGGTGGCGGTCTCTACGAGTGGCTTGCTGTGCTGCCTCGAATTTCATGGCGTACACCAGAGCACTTTTTAAGTCCTTCACATCAGCCATTCGCAGTGCTTTCTGTATTTCAGGATCCCGGATGCCGTCGATGAAGTATTGCAGGGACAGGATTTCTCTTGTTTCTGTCGGGCACTCCGAAAAGGCGAGGTGGGACAGCTTTTCAATATCCGTGGCGAGCTCCTGGAGTGTTTCCGTAGGCTTCTGTTGAAGGGATTTTAACTGAAGCCTGCTATAGTCTTTTAAAAACTTCTTTCCAAAACGCAGCTCCAATGCGCCGGACAGAGCTTCGAAATCTAGCCTTTGTTTTCGGGAAGAGTCTGAAGGATATCCGCTGCGTCTGCTCTCAGAGAAGCCGCAAGGTGACAGGCCTTAGCTTGGGAATCCCATCCATTTGCTTCCGCAACTATAGAAAATTGTGTCTTATACACTTGCCAGGAGGTCTTCCCATCATATGTCGATAGCTTCAGAGAAGGATGCGCAGGCATGGCTAGGAATTTAAAAGTATCCGAATTGCTTCCTGCCATTGCTACGAATTTCTTTAAAGTATCAACTTCTTTGGCAACTGAGGAAACTTTGTCATCAATTAGTTGCTCCACTGCAGAAACTCTTTCTTGAATTTGTTCTTTCACAGCAGAAACTCTTTCTTGAATTTGTTCTTTCACAGCAGAAATTCTGTAATCGATTTGTTGTTCTACGGCAGAAACTCTATCTTCTATTTGTTCTTTGACAGAAGAAACTTTATTTTCAACCGCGTCTATTCTGCCTTCCATAGCCTCAAATTTATTTTCTATTATGCAAGTAATTTCCTTTTTCATTTCTTCTTGACTTGCTTTAACGGCTCTCATCTCTTCCTTAACATATTTCTCCATCTTTTCTTGAACAGAATTAATTTCTTCCTTAACAGATTTCTCCATCTTTTCTTGAACAAAATTCATTTCATCTTTAACAGATTCTTGAACAGTTTTCATCTCCTCTTTAACTAATTCTTGGCCAGCTTTCATCTCCTCTTTCACGGAATCTTGGCCAGCTTTAATTTCTTCTTTAAATGCAGCAAAGGCTGCCATGAATTGCCTTAATTGTTCTTACATTGCTCTAGTTAACGGCATTCAAATATACCCCACTCCTGACATCAAAAATTGTTACGTGCGTACGGGTTCGTTATATATTGAATGCACAAGTCGTTAAAAAGTTAACAAAAATTTATTCTTTCCACAAGAAATGAATTAAAATACTGAAATATTTCTTCACAGATCTTCGCACAATATCACAATATCTCAAACGTTTAGCAAAAACTCAGTTCAAAACAGATAAAATAGTTCTATCTCACAGCGAAATCGCTACAATCAATACAGCATTAAGTAAACAAACAGCAGTTCGCTTTTTACAGCTACAAGTATAACAGCAA
Organism: Stegodyphus mimosarum; assembly: GCA_000611955.2. Lineage (NCBI taxonomy): Eukaryota > Metazoa > Arthropoda > Arachnida > Araneae > Eresidae > Stegodyphus > Stegodyphus mimosarum. The sequence goes on from KK116099.1 coordinate 63,557, forward strand.
TAACAACAACTAACTAACTGAGATGAGGTGTTTCACCTCGGCTTTTATAAGCTTTTTAATTATCAGTAGAACAATCTCGATTTTTCTAGACTTTTCTGGATGGCAACAGTAATTACGAGATATTTATTTATTAAGCATTAAATGCACGCGCTCTTTTATTTTTATTGTTATTTTTTTTTGACGTAGCTTTGTCTTCAAAAATCGTCTGCATTGCTAAGACAACATGAAGCAAATCTAATTACAATTCTAAATAAATAGCCAAATAAATGTGAAATTCGTAACAATATTAAGAAAGCAAACAAACATTCTGTTTTTCAGGTATTAAATCTATATAGATTTCTAATGAGGTGCAATTTCCAAAGAATGGGGCATTCACCAGCAGCCGAGCGGTAAAGTTGCTAAACACTAGTAGCTCCGACATGGGTTCGGGGTGGCTTCGGGGGTATTTCGTAGTTTTCCCCATGTGTAACATGTGTATGAGCGAGTTCCCTTTATAAAACCAAACCCAAAGAAGGGGGAGCAAACAAAGCGTAGCAAAAAACGAGTGCTCTTAATATAGTGTTTACCCCCAGAGAAAATTTAAGTGTACTGTAGCTAACAAAACATCATTTCTTCTTAAGTATTTATATCAGTAGGAAACTCATATATTATTAGTCCAAAGGGGCTTTGTCCCCGAAGGACTATTGTTTTCGTTTTCCGATTTTGCGTTCAAAACATTAAATTTCGGTTCACTTTTCAAACTATTGCCACCAACTATTGCCGCCCTGTATTATATTTAAAGAAATTAAATAATGAAGAATGTGCATAAATGTATGTATGTTTCTCGCATTGTGATAAAACGACGGTACCTAGAACCATCGAATTTTCAATAACGTAATCCTGCTGCGAATACGGGCATCTCGAAGCCCAAATTTGGAATTTGTTTTATTACCGATTTCATGTTTTGTAAAACTTTGACGAATTTTTGATTAACAAACTCAAGGATTTCAAAGCGAGCAATGACAACTTTGTACAGAAAAACATTTTTATCTCCAGCGCGTGAGACTGCGTATAGGAAATTCTAAAGATATGCTCAGTTTAAAATTATTTTGCGATACTTTTCTTTAACTGAATTTTATGGTTTAAGTGCGAAGAACATGATATTTAATAAATAAAGGTAACACACAAAATGTTAGAAAAATGCCCTTTGGACGTAATTTAAAATCTGAAACCTTTCAGATTTTCTTTTTTTTATTATTGTCTTTAATTATTTGAATCATAAATAAGTAGCAAGGGAAACAGCACAGCAACCCGTTGGCATAATTTTTATTTAGTATGTCATGGTAATACATTATATAAACAATTCAATAAAACGTTTCTTCAGATCCGCCATTAAAATTCCATTGCATTCTTCATTTTTTTACCGACTTTGTAATAGAGCATAACGATGAAATAAATAAAATATACCACTGTACAAAGAAACATTCATGTGTAATTATAATAAAATAATAGTATTTGTTCTAGTATTGGGACGAATTCCCCAAAAGCTGCTGATCTGGAGAAAAATTCAAAGCATGAAAATAATCGTCAAAATATATACGATACGGTTAAGTGTAAGAAAATTCCAAGGAAAACAATAACATAACAGATATTAATAAAATTGAATTTTTTAATGTAAATTAAGCAACTTCGCAAAGAAGCCAGGAAAAAAAATTAGTTTAGCGAATTAAGATTAACGCGGAGTCATAAAATTGCGGATGTTTAATATATCTGAAAATATTTTCGATTTAGAATGCTTTTGCAGCAACATAAACTCAATCAAATAAAAATATGACTGGTTACGGTCAGGACCGCATTGACGTTTATTTTGCCATTTCGCACTGCTCTATAACCTTTTAATAGTTTAAATATGATAACCAGTATTGAGGCCAATAAAGCTATAGTTATGGTTAACGAAGAAATGTTCAGATTAAATATCTCTGTTAATTTATTCAGTGTTATAACCTTTCCAACAGACTCAGTATATTATAGTGTCATCTATATACAGTTATATACAGTTAGTATAGTTGGCAACATATTCAAATGTTACACGGTTTGGCTTAATTTTGAGGGAGTTATCGCTTTTTGTGATTTTTTCTTAATTTATGATAACCAGTGTATTATTACTACACTATCATCACATCTATTCATTATATACTACACAGTCCAGTCACATTAATGTGACCACCACGTACTTTCCATGTCAGAGTTAAATAACCAATCACAGAAGGAGGGTGGCAGCACAGTGCAGTTGAGCGTATATAAAGGGTGTGTGAGGGCTTCGGAAAACATTTCAATCGTTGGCGTAATGCAGAAACGAAGCGATTTATCCGACTTCCAAAAGGGCATGATCATTGGCTTTCGGGCCAAGGGTGGAAGCATTTCCGAAACGGCTGAGTTTGTGAACTGTTCGCGTGCCGCCGTGGTAAAAGTGTACCGTGCATGGCAAAATGGGACTGTCCAAAATCAGCGACGTGGCAAATGTGGTGCACCACGGGCCATAGATGACAGAGGCGAACGACGGTTGCGGAGATGCGTTCGGGCAGATAGACGGGCTACCGTTGAGCAACTGACCACCAAAATGAACCAAGGGGCTACCAAAAGTGTCTCCCAAAGTACTATTCAGCGAACATTGCTGCGTCTGGGCCTCCGAAGCAGACGCCTGGTTCGTGCACCTATGCTGACTGCTGTTCATCGACGGCGAAGGCTAGAATTTGCACGCCAGTACAGCAGCTGGACGTCCACTGAGTGGCGACAGGTTGCGTTTTCGGATGAATCGCGTTTTATGCTCCATCGGACAGATGGACGTTGGCGTATAAGGCGTGAAACCTCTGAAAGGAACCACCCTGCAACCATTGCCGGAACGGTCCAAGCTGGAGGCGGGAGCATTATGGTCTGGGGAATGTTTTCCTGGCATTCTCTAGGTTCACTGATCATTGTGGAAGGCACAATGGATCAATACAAGTACGCATCTGTCCTTGCGGACCATGTTCACCCCTACATGCGCATTGTTTTTCCTCAGGATGATGGCATCTTCCAGCAGGACAATGCGAGGTGCCATACAGCTGCCAGTGTACGTGCGTGGTTCGAAGAGCACCAGGATGAGTTTACCGTCCTCCCCTGGCCAGCAAACTCACCTGACTTAAACCCAATCGAGCATCTGTGGGACCATCTCGATCGAGTTGTTCGCGCCATGGATCCTCAACCGCGTAATCTAGCGCAGCTGGCCACGGCATTAGAGTCGGCATGGCTCAACATCCCAGAGAACACCTTCAGGGACCTATGTGACTCTCTTCCTGCACGTCTCGCATCAGTCCGCTCTGCGAAAGGTGGTTATTCTGGCTTTTGACAGATGGTCACATTAATGTGACTGGACTGTGTATCTAAAGACGAAAGTCTGTTTGGGTTTTTCTTCTAATAACTCAGTCCCTAATATAGCTACCGTCACCAAGCTTTCTACAATTCTTTTCTGGATCCAGGAAAAGGTCGGCGTCCCCTTTTTTCCAAAAAAAAGTAGCTAAAATCAGAAATATTAATTAAAAATTCGAAAAAACGATCATTTTCGTCCTAATTTTTTCGAGTGGCAACAGTCTCTCAAACTGGAGATGAAAATCTGCTTCAATTTGAAAGTTGTTGCCACTGCTCGCTTTCAAATTCTGGAGTTTGTTAATAAATCATTTCTAAATTTTCCGATGAAATAAAAACAGCATCGCCAAACATTAAATACATTATTCCCGATTCCAAAAATTCGTAGGAAGCCATTTCGGCTATTCCCATCTTCGGACGACTTTAATCAGCCGAAATATTAATTAAAAACTCTGAAAGCGCTAATTTTCGCACTCAGTTTTCCGAGTGGCAACAGTGTTGCGCGTTGGAGATAAAAATGCTTTATTTCGAAAGGTGTTGGTTGTGCTCGCTTTCAAATCGTAGAGTTTGTTAATCAAAACTTTGTAAAGTTTGCAAAATCCATACATATAAAGAAGATTATCGGTTTGTGTGTTTGTTAGTTTGTTCGCGTTATTGATTTCTATTTAATTATGATCAATTTTTTGCCACATTTAAATAACTCAATTTGAATATAGGTGAAATATTGGATGGAACTTGAGCTTTTACGACCATTTGATTAGAAGGACGAAAATCACTTAAAACTGCGTGCCATTGTTGCTGATATAATGAGAGAGAATTAGCTTATTTTTCTGTCGAAATTCTTTATTTGGGTTCTATATCGCATCAGACTGAAAGGCGTATGACTATGAATGGTATTTGGTTTATCGTTATTAGAGAAGGATTGCAACGGTATCGTTCTTTCTGTTGTTAGATACATTACTCTTAATCTAACTTAAGTGGCATCGAATACTTCCGCTAGTTAATAATATTTTCTTGAATAACTTTACACAAAGTTTTGCAAAAGCGTTAAGACACAGCAACTAAAAAACATTCTCTAGTTTCTTTGAAAATTCGTCGTACATCCATTAGGCAAGAAAGATATGACCAACGTCATTTTTTCGACACGAAAACAGACTTTCGTCCACCCAACTTCGACAATATTACCAGTGACGCCTATTTTTACTGTGGGTCAGTTATTAATGCACAGCACAAACTTTCCTCATATAACTGTTCTAATCCACAACAATGCAATGATTCATATTAAGTTGATACTGACCAAATTATTTTAAGTTAATTCTAAATACCATGCATAAATAAAAGGAAATGTTATATGAAACCGATTCTCGATCCTTCAAACCAATTTTGTGAACGTAATCCTTTTTTTTTCCCTCAGCTCCTCATATTTCAAATTCCATTTCGGTACTTTTTCCAACTGAAAGTAAAGCTTCATTTTATGCTTTTTCGAACACTTTCTTTCTGGACAATAATTCCCCGTTCCTAAAGAAATTCTTTCGAAATTGTTTCATCATTAGATAAGTCCCAAATTTTCATATCAATGGTGACTACAATAATAATAATAAAAATAAAAGTGACCATTTATATTCTCGTTGCCGAATGAATAAATAGAGAGAGAGAAAATATTCTTTTACTCTTTTTTAAAGTACACTTGTAAAGACGTTAAAAGTAAACAATAGGGACTTCCTATGAACGAATCTCTTGGAGAGTTTAGCCCACCAGCGGTCGAGCGGTAAAGACACTGAACACTGTTAGTTCGGTTCGAGGTTCGAATCCCGCGAACGGGCTGGTGCATGGGCGTTTTCGTGGTTTTCCCCATACGTAACGTGTATACGAGCCAGTTTCCCTTAGAAAGTCCTCCACGAAAGGCATCCTTCCCTTTAGGCGGATACCCCTCGTGTGCTTTGCCATAATTGAATAACCTAACCTAACCTAATCTAACCTCGGAGAGTTTAGCGAAACATTTGGCGACGACTCCAGTCCCAGTAACAGAACAGTACCATAATAAATCGCTTATTGTAAAGCGACTACTTGTGGTGAACGAGCGCTCGACTGACATCTGATATGTGCAAAACGCAGTTTACAGTTACCATAACAGCATCAAATTTAGATTTAAAGATACTCACAGCACGCACATCACAAAAAAAAGGTTTCTGATTTTAAATTACGGCCAAATTTTAATTTTTTTCTAAAGATATTATATTCTAAAGATAATTTTTTAAAATATTTGAAATAACGCCCAAATTTGCGTTTATTAACATTTTGTGTGTTACCTTTATATATTTAACATCATGTTCTTCGCACTTAATCCATAAAATTCAGTTAAAGAACAATATCGCAAAATAATTTTAAAAATGAGTATATCTTAAGAATTTCCGATACACAGTCTTACTCGCTGGAGATAAAAACGTTTTTTTTTCTGTACAACGTTGCCATGGCTCGCTTCGAAATCCTCGAGTTTGTTAATCAAAAATTCGTTAAAGTTTTACAAAATATAAAATCGATAATAAAACGAATTCCAAATTTCAAATTTGGGCTTCAGATGCCCATATTCGCAGTAGGATTACGTCATTCAAAATTCGATGGCTCTAGGTACTGTCGTTTTATCACAATGCGAGAAACATGCATTTCATTATTTAATTTTTTTAAATATAATACAGGGCTGAAATAGTTGGTGGCAACAGTTTGAAACGTGAACGGACATTTAATATAAAGGCCCTTTGGACTAATAAATATATGTACATTAATAGTATGTTTTTCACCTGTTTTTATCATTGTAAGAAGTATTCTGCTAAATAACCCGAAAAATAGATTTATTTGTACCATTTTTCAAAATTTGGGTACCGAATTTAGTCTGATACCTTAATTCTACATGTTTTTTAGGAAATTTTGGAAGGAAGCATGATTTAATATACCGCACAATTTATTTATTAAATATCATATTCTTCGCACTTAAATCGTAAAATTCAATTCAACAGGAACATTGCAAAATAATTTTAAACTGAGCATATATTTAGAATTTCCGATACACAGTCTCGAGTGCTGAAATAATTTTTTTTTCACAGTGTTGTTAATTCTGGCTTTGAAGTCGTTGAGTTTGTGAATGAAAAATTCTTTAATGTCTCATAAAATATGAAATCGATAATAAAACAAATTAAAAATTCGGGCCTGCAGATGCCCATATTTGGTGGAGGATCCGTATTCCAAAATTGGATGGCTCTAGATACCGTTGTTTTCTCACATTGCTAGAAACATATATACATTTATGCAGATTCTGCATTATTTAATTTCTTCACATATAATACAAGACGATAATATTTGGTGGCAACAATTTGAAAAGTGAAACGGACATTCAGAGTGATTCGACGCAAAATGGCAAAAACGAAAGCAATAGTCCTTCAGGAACAAAGCCCCTTTGGACTAAAAACTTCTAAACTTTCGTTTTAACTTTCGTTTCAAACAAAATAAACATTCACAAACCACAATCGATAATATTTACGGTTCATTTCTTAAATCTTAACATTGATTGGAAATGGTGCAAAACTACTACCAACGTATTTTATATTTTGTATCGATCCATGAAATTTTATTCTTCAATGCATATTGCAATCAATTTTGCATTTTAGTCCATAATCCTTAGCTTTCGAGAAATAAAGTAGTTCGGAACATATCTCTGTCTTTCAGAAAGAAAATAAAAGTAGGAAATGCTGATGTAGAAATATCAGATTACGGGAGCTTTTAAACATTTGCCCTGTAGTGAGATATTCCCAACTTGAGGTGCGAAATGGGTTTCCTTATTAAAATGCAAGCCATCATACAACCAATTGTTAGTGTTCAAAGCAGTGGCGGCTCGTAGCTAAAATTAGTGGGGGTGCTGTTCCAAAAAAAATTACCCTTTGTTTTAAACCTGCGTAAAGGGAAACAAACATGTATGAAAAGAAAATTTATTTTGAAACTTCCATGAAATTTTACAAAAGAAAAATTAAACATTTCTTAATTACTTTAACTTAAATGGTTACAGTTCAAGCTTTACCTATTCATTTAAAAAGGAAATCCATTCTTCTTGTTTTAATTTGCGCGAAGAGATCAATAATTTTCTCCTCGATCTCTGGATGATAACTGAGGAAATTTTTCTATATTGAAAGCATTGCAAGCGCATGGAAACGAAAGCTCTTGAAGTTCACTTACAGTCACAGAATTTATTACTTGAGGATGCGAGGACATGGTTAAAGTTTTCTGTAAAATAAAAGAACCGAAAAAAATTTAATCAAATAGAATAGCTGAAAAATAATCTAACCAAGAATATGGAGTATGATTATTAAACGCAGTACACGCGGAGTAAAAAAAAAAAGAACCAGCTCCCAACGATACTCCAGATTCGGCACTGTGAAAGCGACAGTGTTCTCTCCCTCTCAGCCTCGTACGCTGCTTCCTAAGAGCGCATGCGCAGAACAGCCAAATACCACACGCGCGGAGTAAGAAATAATCACGTTTCCAGAATTTCGGCACTGTAAGAGCGACAGTGCTGTTTTATCTCCCTGGCTCGAGCGCTGCTTTCTGCGCGCGCTTGCGCAGAACAGCCTCGTGAAGCGCAGTTCCATACAAAAATTTTCGTACCTTTTTCATCAACTGGAGGATGGTTATTGACATTAAGTTTAAGGATTATATGTTGTAGAAGTATAAAGAAAGAATTAAAGAAAAAAGGGCTCATTATATTAAATATTAAAAATAATAAGTGGAAACAGGGAGTGCTGCAGTTCCACAGTGCTTATAACGAGCCGCCACTGGTGCAAAGTATGTAAATTCGAACTAGGAATCAAAAGAAATAGTAAAAATAAAATTCGTGAAATGTTCTAAGAATCTGGAAATACAGCATTAAATCGTTTCATTTCTCATTTTTACTTAAACGTCAATGGTGTGACAGGACCATATAAACATTAGTCTCATTTAAATTAAGTAGGAAATGGAAGAAATTCAAAACACCCATTTTCATCTACAATTATACAATTAACAGCCCCTTTTCCTTATTAGTAAATTTAGAATATACTAATCTAGCAGTGTCTGGGAATACTACACTTTCTTATACTAAGTAAAGGATATATTGCAAATCGCGAAAAATTTCGGGTATCATATTTCAACGAAAATACCCGTTTTGACAGCTCTCAAATCCATTTAAACGATGTCTGTGCGTGACAGCTGTACGTACGGACATATTAAAGGGCTTATTTGCCCAAAACGGATTGAAATATGAATTTAAAATAGATTCAGAAGAAATTGCTTCGTGACATCTGTACGTACGTATGTCTCATAACTCAAAAACGAGTAGACTCAGTTGAAATTTTCTATATGAGACAGCTGTAACATATAGTTGTGCACCTCGCTTTTCTGTTGCAATCGGCCGCAACGAAAGTATATATACCCACTCTGTTAGCTGCCTCGGTGAGTTAAGTTTTTTTATTCTTCTATATGCTATCGTATTTTATTAAACTGTGCAATTTTTGCTTTATATGTGATTCAATTATAGTGTTCTTATATTCCTGTTAAGGTTTTTATGCCTTTAGTTAATTTACATGCAATAGTTGCAGAATATTTAAGTGACGCGAAGCCTAACGGAACTGTCATATGTTTAGATTTGTAAACGTTTAGTAGAGTAGTGAACTAAGGCAGTTTCTGCACTTTTAGTATCTTTTTGCCGAGTGGGACTAAAAGTAAACTCTCAGGTTGATGCACCGAAAAATCTGTCTTCTTGTCCGCTGGCCGAACTGCTTGTTTTTGCGTAGAAACTCTAATTTCAATCGTACAGTTTTAAATGCACTTGGTATTTAAGTTTTCCTCTATTTTATAGTTTAAATGAAGGTTTTCCGATATTTACGCATTTTTGCCTTGCCGCGAAGTGAGAACTGAATTAATTAAATAATAAATATAGCTATAATTAAATTCGAGAAAATAGGTTTAAATAAAATGCCGCAAAAATCTGTCGAATTTAACAGGGTGTACAAGAAAGTGACTGACGTCCACATCAGTTTTTTTGTGAGTAATGTCTTTCACCGACGCGAACTCCCCATTTTTGTAAACGACCTTCGTATCATTCATTTAGCTTCAAGTGGATAATAAATTAACTGATTATATGATAGCTTTCAAATCGGTTACCGAAGCAGCATGAAGAAAGGGAACCGATGTAGGATATTAAAAGAAAAGATGCTTATAACCGTATTCCTCTGTATTCGAGCCATATACTTTCATTTGTGTAATTCCTTTAAATGTAGTAGAAATGCTTATGAAAACTATTTCTTAACCACTGACGAAACTCAAGCTTTTGTCGTCCGGAACAATCCCTGAGTTTGCTCCCAATCTTCATATACAGATAAATAACTTAAAAATATCAAACCTATATATATATATAAGTTTAAATTCTATGTTTAGCTCAAACATTTTTAAATTACATTATTATTTGTCTTTTTTATTGCCGTTCTCAAAATCCTCAATGACGGTGTAGAAGTCTGTCTGATCGCTCCAATGTAAATAGTATAAAAAGATTTCTTAAATGCAAAATGCACATTTATAGTACTTCAATATACAGGCTGTTTATAAAGTCACGGACGCATATAAGCAAAATGTACACTGCTAGGACAACGGCTTGAATTTGGCCAATGACAGTCCAGATGAAGGTCACCATTAACTCCGCCCACACGAGTGATGTCATATTTCTGACGTTTCTTTACATTCTATTGTTCGGCGTTACGAAGGTCGTTCTTTGAATGTACATTTAGTTTTTAGGAATGAAACTGTTTGTATATATGCGTATATATCTGTATATAACGATTTAATGTTTGTTTCGAAATATTAAGGATTACTCAGAGCTTAAATTGCTCCGGAACCCAGCTCCTGTACCTCATAGTTTTGGGGATATGTTCTAATTCTAGCAAGAGAGCACCGGAACCTTAAATAAGAAGGTTCCGGCACTTCTTTTATGTAACTCAACAACAATTTCAGTAGAAATTTGATATCGAAAATTTTATTTTTTCAATAAAATTACATTAAAAATCACAATAAATTTTAATTTATCTCTTTACATTTTATTTATTTAATTTCTTTAGTTATTTAAATAGACAATAAATTAATTACGAATTAATTAAATAATAATAAATAATTAAATAATAATTATCAATTAAACAATAATTCATAAATATTAATATCAATTAAATAATTATTAATTAATTTGATAATCATTAACTGTTTAATTTTTAAATTACTAATAAATTTAATAGTCATTTTGTTCATATACTGATATATATAATTCACATATAATTATATATTGAAAATATATGTATGTGTGCCCATACCTCACGCATATATATATGCACAAACATGCGTATAGAGAGAAATTTTATAAAGTTCGACACATAAATTTATATTCCTTCTCGAACAGTAAGGAAATAATACTTTAAAGAAAAATTAAAAAATAGCATCACTAGAGCAAATTTAGATTGCAGAGTAAAAACATTCATTCAAAGAACGCATTTCGTAACGCCCAACAGAATGTAAACAAACGTCAGAAATATAACATCACTCATGTGGGCGGAGTTAATGGTGATGCTCATTTGCACTGTCATTGGCCAAGCTCAAGCCGTTGTCCTAGCAGTGTACATTTTGCTTATATGCGTCCCGGACCCATTTTGATGTTTAATAACTCATAAAATAATGAAGACAGATTAAAATTAATAACATAAATGGTTAGATAGACTCAAAAAGTTTCATGGCCCTTGTCAATGAACTTCCACGTGTGCCCCCTTCGTCGCACGCAGAATATCGAGTCGATATTCCATTTCACGCCAGGTACCGGCAAGTATGTCGGCCTCCACACAGGCTATTGCGGTTGTCATTCTGGCTTTTAAGTCATCCATGTTCGACATTCTCTTCCTGTAAACGTTGTCCTTTACAAATCCCCAGAGGAAAAAGTCTAGCGGCGTTATATCAGGCGATCTGGGTGGCCATGAAATTGGACCTCCTCGCCCAATCCATCTTCCTGTAAAATGGTCATTCAAAGAACTACGAACGATGGTACCCCAATGAGGTGGTGCAAGATCTTGTTGCAAAAATACATGTGCCTGAAGCTCTTCTAGTTCTGAAATTCGAAGTTTTCCAACATGTCTAAGTGTACGACCGATGAGACTGTCTTTTCTGTAAAAAAGAAAGGCCCAATGACTGCGTCGTGCATTAGTCCACAGCACACATTAACTTTTGGGGAATCCCTTTGTGCCTCACGGTATTCATGGGGGTTTTCAGATCCCAATATGCGCACATTATGGATATTAACAATGCCATAAAAATGAAAAGATGCTTCGTCGGAGAAATTACAGAAAAGTACAGATATTTAGACTGGAAAATGAAATTATCTGAAATGAACCACACGCGCAGACGATATTTACAAAAGTAAAGATATTCAAAGCTGAAAAGGAAAATATATAAGTTATTCCATCAATAAATGTCATAAGTTTGTTTATATCTTTATTATTTTATGAGTTATTAAACATCAAAATGGGTCAGATATTCAAACCTGAAAAGGAAAATATATAAGTTATTCCATTAATGAATGTCTTAAGTTTGTTTATATCTTTATTATTTTATGAGTTATTAAACATCAAAATGGGTCCGGGACTTTATAAAGACCCTGTACTTCCTAATGCAAAATGTACATTTAGAATTCTAAAATAATTTCTAAATGACTTTTACTTATAAAATTATTCTCAGAACTAACAGCGCTTACTGAAATTGTGAGCAATGTTTACAACAGTATTACAATATTTGGAATTCAGTTTTGGAGATTGATTGAATTTTAGAATGAACTGCAAAACTTCCACATTCGTGTTTCGTTTTTCCTAGTAATAACAAAATTAAACTCTTGAAGTAGTACTTCTTTCTTAACAAGAAATTATTCATTTTTAATATTACGTTTATCATAATTTAGTTGATATTCGTAACTGCCAATCAAAACCTTCGACGAAATAAAAAAGTGTAATAATAACTTTTGAAATCTAATGGTGATTTCTTTGAATTTTACCTAGAGTAAAAACTATTTTGTTTCCTTAATTTAATTCGATATGCATTCAGAATACCTTTAAAAAATGTTTTTATATTACTTGTTTCTTTGATATTTTCTTAATTCTAACTCTTTAGCGGAGTTCTGAACCAGTAATCGTAAACCCCGTAACTCTTACTCTGTAATTCCTTCCTGTATTGGATGAAAATGTCAGTGTATGTAAGTGCTGTCATAATACTATCAATGAAGAACAGGTTACCAACATCATTTGTTGCCATACACCCCCTTACGACGCTCCCTGCACCATTTTTCACAGCTGGTGTAACGAGAAATCCTCGTGCATCTCATGCACGAAGTATCACACGAGGCTTACAAATCGTAAGTAAAAAAAAAGCCTAAGTAATAACATCAACTTTCAATAATACAATGATATCAAACACAAAGGGAAAAAACAAAAACAAAAAATATATAATTATAAAGGAATCATTTCAATGTTTAAAATAAAAGTTAACAAAGTCATCAAAAGCTCGATAGGCCGAAGGTGAAGATACAAAACCATACCATTCCGGCGGCCAATGAATTCCAATTAATTTTAATCTGCATTTCAATTGATTTCTTGCATTATCAAGCAATGGACAACCAAAAAGCAGGTGGAAAACACTTTACCGAACGCCAAAATTGCAATTACACAAATTGGAAGATGTCAGCTTAAACCGTTCGAGATAAACGTTGAACTTACCATGTCCAGACAAAAAATGCGAAGACGGTCGGTGTTAAATGCTGTTTTTGCAGTTCGATGTTTGGCTTCCTCCACACATATTGTCGTCCATCCCACCCAAAAATGTTAAAATTCGATTCGTCTAAGTAAATAACTGTATTCCAAAACTCGTCCGATAAATTAACATGAAATTTTGCAAAATCTAATCTCTTTCTCATGTTTATTTCTGAAACGAAAGATTTTTTCTAGCTGCCTTTCCATATTAACTTCCTTCATGTAAAACATTCCGTATAGTCTGTACACTAAACGTTTTATGCGAAGCATTAGTAACATCTTTTACTAACTAGGGTGCACTTACTTTAGGGTTTTTCTTAGCCTCGTTGATAATTCCACGGCGTTTCCCTTGCAGAAAATATTCGAGGCTGTCCACTTCCAATCTTATTTTCCATCGATATTGCCTCTTTGAACTTTTCTACAACACTTCTAACAGTAAATATACTTATGTTCAGTTGTATTCCTATAATACGGTAAGTTAAACCCTCATTTCTGAGCCGAATAATCATGTTTTTAACATTTCCTACGATTTGGAAGCCATTTTATCATAATCTTAGCAAAATAAAGTTTTAAAAGAGCTCTGCAGACTTTATAAAAACAGTGTTTCTTATCAGTCCAAACACGTGATCTCAAAATAACAAAATTTGCATAGCAGTTAGAACTTCGCCAATACTTTTTTCACATGCAAATTTATGTTATTGTTGTACATTTTGTGTAAAAGCCATATTAAAATGAAAGATTCATTAGCTATGTGTGTTAATTACTCCTGTGTTCGTTATGTCCAGCTGAAATTGTCAAGCATTTCCTTGGTTAGCTAATATGATCAATTACAGGCAATTGCCAATCTTCTTTTATCCACTATATGTAACTGAATAGACGGCTGTTGATTTGCACGCAGAGGATTACTGTTTGGTACTGTATCAAAGTCCTCTCTATAGCAAGGAAATGCTACATTCCTGTAACTAACATTTAACACAGATAGTAATAGGAATAACACAGACAGTAATAGGAATAACACAACAAACAGTTGTTGGCCTTACAGTAAGATTTTATAAATATGCTACAAATCCTGCAGCGCTACTGTAGAGGACTAACCTATTCCGGTGGGCTATATGGATCAACATTTTATATACTACTAGCGGAAATACCCAATGCCAGTTAAGGTAAATTGAGAGTAATGTATCTTACAACAGAGAGAACGATACCGCTCCAATCGTTCTCTAATACCGATGCAAAAAATAAGATTCATGGTCATACATTTTTCAGTCTAATGCAATATGGAACCCAAAGAAAAATTTTCAATAGAAAAATTAACTAATTATATCAGCAACAATGGCACGCCGTTTTTAATGATTTTCGTCTTTCTAATCAAATGGTCGTAAAAACTCAAGTTCCATCCAATATTTCACCTACATTCAATTTCAGTCGATTAAATGTGGCAAAAAATTTATCATAATGGATCATAAATCAATAATGCGAAAAAACACACAAACAAATATTCTTTTTTGCATACATAGATTTCGTAAAACTGAGAAAGTTTTGATTAACAAACTTTACGATTTGAAAAGCTAGCAGTAGCAATACTTTCCGAAATAAACATTTTTACATCCAAAGCGCCAGACTGTAGCCACTCGGAAAAATGAGTGCGAAAATGTATTATTAGCGCTTTCAGAGTTTCTAATTAATATTTTGGGCTTATTAAAGTCGTACGAAGATGGGAACAGTCGAAATGAATTCCCACGAATTTTTGGAATCGGGAGTAATTTATTTAATGTTTAGCAATGTTATTTTTTTTTCATCGTAAAACTTAGAAATTTTTATTAACAAATTCTAGGATTTGAAAGCAAGCAGTGGCAACAACTTTCGAAATAAATTAGATTTTCATCTCCAGCTTGCGAGACTGTTGCCACTAGGAAAAATGAGAGTGAAAATGATCATTTTTCCGAGTTTTTAATTAATATATCTGATTTTAACTACTTTTTTTGGATAAAAGTGGACAACGATCTTTTCCGAAAGCCAGAAAAGAATTCTAGAAAGTTTTGTGACGTTAGTTGTAGTAGTGACTGAGTTATTACAAGACAAACCAACAGGCATTCTTCTTTATATATATAGATAGATTAGGGCCATTTAATCAACCATTTCTATAAGAAGGAACCGATAAACATATCAGCCAGGTTTTACACTTCCTACTCCATATTAAAGCGTAAACTTGGAATCTTCAAAATTTACTGAAATTTCTTGAATGAACGTGAGAAATATATATTTTCTAGCCCCTGGAAAAGGTTAAATTATGATGCATGTATTCCGAGTATTTCATCCTTAAGTGCTTGCAACTATTTTCACTTTTTAGACAGTATTTCAAAAGTAAAACGAAGTTTTGGAGTTTTTTTTCACACTTATTTGGCATTAGAGAAGACTTGAAAACCTGAGCGTTTCCTTTTATTCATCGATAATTCAAAGAAATTTTAGCATTTTAAAATCATGTACCTGAAAGGTAAATATAAAATTTCATAATTTTTTCTGGGAAACCTATCGGATTTGAATTCCTGTCCATAAATTAAGGATAATTCGGAGTCACGCCGAAATCGAACTCTAAAATAAATATATCGCCTGTAAAATCACTACACACATCTTCAAGAATCATATGAAAATTTCAGGAAGTAACCAGATGACACCGATGGTACGTCACAATAACGAGAGTGTAAGAGAGTGATATATGAGGAATACAGGCAAAGAAGAAAATTGTTCGCAGGCGCTTTATAAATATTTCAGTGCAATAACCGAATAGTTACGACACAAAGGAAGCATTTGGATCATTTTTTACGTGGTATAATTATCGGTCGTCTGGAATGTGGGCGTACCCGACTGGAAGTATCAGACGAACTTGGAATTGCCCAGAGTGTCATCTCCAGGCTTTGGCAACGATTCCAAGATGATGGTAATGTGAGTAGACGTTACAGCACAGGTCGTCCCAGAGTTACAACGCCGAATGGGGACCGGTATTTGGCAGTTACTGCCAAAAGAAACAGGCGGAGCACAGCCTCAGACCTGTCTTGTCGGCTCTGTTCAGCCACTGGTACGACAATTTTAAGGCAGACCGTGTACAGACGCTTAGAGCAGATTGGTCTATATGCTCGCAGCCTGTCAGATGAGTTCCACTTACTGCCACTCACTGTCGCCTGCGGTTAGCCTGGAATAGAGAGCATGCATTGTGGACACCGCAACAGTGGGCTTGTGTGATGTTTTCCGACGAGTCCAGGTTTAGCTTGCACTCTGATTCTCGCCGGACTTTCATATGGAGAACTCCAGGTACCCGCTACCACCAAGAAAACATAATTGAACGACATCGTTACGGTTGTGCAGGAGTGCTCGTTTGGGCTGGAATTATTCTGGGTTCCAGAACTGGCCTACATGTTCCAATTGGAACGATGACAAGCCAAATCTCTCGGGACGTCATTCTGGAACAACATGTAGGTTTGTTTCGGGGCGCCATGGGCGCACAATTTATGTTTATGGATGACAACGCCCGTCCTCACCCTGAAAACATCGTAAGCGAATGCCTTCAATCGAAGGACATCACCCGTATGGAATGGCCAGCATTCTCACCGGACTTGAATTCAGTAGAGCACGTGTGGGATATGTATGGCCGACGATTTGGACGACAACCTCCTCCTACATGTCTACCGGAACTTCGGAGGGCATTGCTTTTTGAGTGGTGTAATATCCCCCAAGATCAGATCGATAATTTAATACTCAGCATGCCTAGGCGTTGTACGGACTGTATTGCATCGTCTGGGAGACATACAATGTATTACCAATCATACCAACCATGTAATATTGGTTTTTTGTAAATAGGTTTTTTTTGTAATTTGCTCCAAGGAGAAACAGTCGCTAATTTTTTAATAATATCAAACATATAGCATCTTTTTTTTGCTCTTTACCTTTTGTTTAATAAATAAGCTTTACAAATAAGTCAAATTTGTTTTGCTTCTAACTCTTCGCTTGCCTGATTTTGCATTATCCTTAATTTATGGACATGAGTGTATCTCCAAAATGTCCGGCTGCTCAAAAAAAATTAAGCAGGATTTTGTAATCAAACACTGCAGAATTAAATTTGTCTGCAATCTTTAAACAGCTCATTGACATACAAATCGACCATGAAATTTTTTCTCTTCTTTGCCTTTTGCGTTTTTAATTAATGTAGTTAGTAAAGTTGCACTCGGGAAGACAGCATCTTTTCCATCCTAACTAGAACAAAAGCTAAAACGTAGAATGCTTTCGAATCTCTTTGAACGCTTAGAATTCGGGCATAAATATAAATTTCAACAAAGGCTGTAAGGGCTTTATTTTATCTCCATAAACGATGAAAAGGACTATATATATGACAAGATTTATGCATAAGATTTCACGCGTTTCATGGGAAATGACAGTGGTGACCCAGATCGGGAGCATTTCACATGATGTGAACAGGAAAATATATTTAAATTATTTTGTCTGCTTGGGCCCCTTTTTCGGGGGGGGAAGGGGTCTGTTGGGCTTTAAATCAAAATCTTAATCTGATAAACCTATTCCTATTTCACTTACCATTGAGCTTGCCTAGTAAATAGGAAGCAATTCTTTGTCTCGGAAAATGTTTATTACTGCACTTTCAGTTTTGGAGAATGATTGTATACTGAATTTTCCATTCTCTAAGGTTAAAATTTCAGGCTCGAAAAAAATCTAGTGGACATTTAATTTATTATATATTCACTAACATTTAAAGCATCGGACGGTTTCATTTTGCCCTAAATTACGTTGATATCAAAATGCAAAATAAAGTATCTACGCTGTCGAATTAATTTGATTATGAGTACGTAAATTGGAAATTTGAAGAGTATAATGTTTCATAATTAAACGGTAGTTTTGTAGAGACATCAGGCATTTTTTTGAAGCAGAGCAGAGAGGTAGGAATGATCAATGCCTTTGCCGGAAATCGAGCCACGGATCTCTCGGTTACACGTCAAGTGTGCTGACCACTACACCACGAAAGCACGTGACGAAGGCGAGAGAAATACCTTATACACTCCCCCTTTTGAAGGGAGACTGAGGAATAGGGGCACCAATCGCCAAATCGTGCTGGTGGAGACTCATCATCCACCACCTTTTAGTTCGGGCGCCACTTCTAGAGACATTAGGCTTTTTTTTAAGCAACAGAGGTGAGAAATAAGCAAAGCTTTCGCCGGGAATCGAACTACGAACCTCTTGGTTACGCGTCGAGTGTGGTGACCATTACATCACGAAGGCACGCAAAGAAGGCGGGAGAAATACCTTATAGTTTTAGTTAGGTTACTTCATTTCAGCAATGCACAAGAGGTCAATCTACCTAAGGGACGCGATGACTTTATGGATGATTTTCTGAGGGAAACTGTATTTACGTTATATGTGGGAAAAACACAAACACTAATGAAACTATTTCGCTTGCCCGGGTTCGAAACTGAGTCGAACTGTCAATTGTCTTAATAGCCCTTCTGGGATAGTGTCCTTTGCGTTAATAAATAATTTCTAAAATAATTATAAATAAATTAGCGTAAAGAATTTCTAAAATATTTATCCGTATACTTCAGTAATATTTCTTAATAAATCTCAAAAAAATTCGAAATTTCTAAAATGTAATAAGTAAATAATAAAACTTGCTTAGGAACAGAATTTCCTAAGTGGTTAATCGTTCTCTTCAATACATTGTGCAACTGCTATCATGGATTCGAGAGCTGAGCAGGAAAATAGTCATTATGTTTTGCTGCAAAGCTAGAGAAAACAACAACGGAGACATCTGAACATTCTGTAAAGCATACAGGCTCAAACATTAATACGATTCCATGTTTTCCATTGTTACAGGCGATTTCAAAACGAGTTGCGAAGATGATCATGAACAGAAGCGAACGACTCTCTTAAGACCGGAGTTAATACAAACACGGAAAATGTTCGCTCTTTGAATGATTACTGATAAGCTTAACATCAGTAAACAGACTGCTAACAAAACCGTATAAGATTCTGAAAAACCTAAAATTAGTTTCTGTTTTCTACCGCTCGACCATGAGGCGTCACGCAATGCCATTTTGATCATACCGTTTCAAGCAAAGGAAAGTATCCCAATTTTCAATCACCCCCTCTTATTCGTCAGATTTATCACTAGCAGATTACGCGTTCTGTTCTCTAAAGAGAAGTTTTACGTCAAAGGACATTGTTTTTGAATTACAGAAGGGATTCATAATGAGAAGCCGAAGAATATTCAAAATGAATAAAACCTACAAAGCAATCAAGTCAGCTGTTCGCATGTGCCAAGCACTGTGGGGACTTTTCTTTAGTCCTGCTATTGGCATGATTGGATTTTATACTGAAGGCTAAGCAGGAAGAACGTTCAAGCCAGCTGTACGCATGTGCCAAGCACTGTGTCGAATTTTCCTTAGTCCTGCTATTGGCATGATTGGATTTTATACTGAAGGCTAAGCAGTAAGGAAGTTCAAGCCAGCTGTACGCATGTGCCAAGTGCTGTGTCGACTTTTCTTTGGTCCTACTATTGAAATGTATGGGTTTTATATCGAAGGTTAAGGAGTAGGAAACTTGTTTTTACAACTTTCGATTTCGTAAGAAATTAGTGCTAAAAATTCGAAGATGCAATCTCGAATAGCAGATATTTAAAGACCCTTCACTGATTGCTATTAGCGGTTAAGTTTTGTTTTTATCAATAAGTATTCATGCACTGATAAAATGGCACATGAAATGGCTCTAGTGTAGAATAGGGTTCTCATTCGACTGGCGACAAATTTTGTTCAGTTTTTGCGGTGAAACCAGATTTCTAGTTACCGTGATAGTTTTAACTTGATTTTAGCTTGTTGGTATTTTTAAATGAAAATTGATCGATGTGTACATGAACAAAATCAAGGCAGTGCGTAGTGCCTAGTTTGTGGAATTTTCTGATGTTAGTTTGTGTGATTCTCTGATCACAATAGATTGATGTGTACATGGACAATGAGTTTGTGCAATTCTTTCACATTCATTTTGGTTTTGTTCAGCCGCCATCTTGAAATTGTGCCTTCCTGGCGCCAATCTTGGCTTCAAAAAAGTCTCACTAGAGAAATAAAGAGCACCCAACTGGAAACGTTTACCCATAAAATATCCTAAACTGAAAATGGACAGGAAAATTTGAATTTTTAAAAAGTTACGAAAAATAGGGCATTAAAATAATTATGGGACAGGCATGGTTAACCAGTATGTAAATTTCAGTTTGCATAGCTTTTTTGCATGTAACTCCATCGAGGTGGACTTAAACCTGTGGTAACTAATTGAAAATAAGGAATACAGAGGCTGTTCGCACATTTTTTAGACGATTTTCGTAAGCGGTAATAAAAACTCGTTTGCTTCAAAAGAAGTAATTGCAATTGTACTATGTGTTTAAAAGTTAAAATTATCGTCTGTGGCTTCAAAGTTTTGTTTTTATTCAAAATGGCGAATTTAACAAAGCAGTGGTTCGAAGGTTACATTTACGCTCTTTCCGAAGAGAAATATGCGTACTCCGTTATCCAAAAACAATGTGAGAGTCAGGGTTTTGTGATATCTAAAGCGTCGATAGGTAATATCATCAACAAGAAAGGAAAAAACGTCAAATTGAAGCCTCGAGTGGGACAAAAATTCCAAATATCCAAGGAAGAAACGGACATCTTCGACGATTGCAAAGGTACGTTGTTTAATGTCAAAAGAAAATCCCCCTAGTCAAAACACAGTTGCAAAATCATTAAAATGTTCGGTGTCCACTGTAAACAAAATGATAAACGTCGATTTAAATCTTAAGAAAGCAAAAAAACGCAATGTGCATCGTCTTCTTCTGAAGCATATGGTTCCACTCAGGACACGCTGCAGAATTCTACATGGGAAACACTTATCCAAAAAAAAATGGAAAGCAATTGTCACAATAGATGAAGCACGGATGTATTTAAATGATTGTAACAAAAAAAGAGCCGTTTAGTATCATAAAAGGGGAGAAAAAAATTTAAGTACATGGTTCAAAGAATCGAAAGAGAGTTTTTCTAAGGGTTCATGATTGTTGCTGGTTTTTCTTATAATGACAAGTTAAAAATAAAGAGAGTGCAAAAGAATGTCAAGATTAACTCAATACTATCAGGAACATATTTTACCGCCAATTGTTCTGAACGAAATATCATCGCTTTACCTACAGTGCCATCCATCCGTGAGACTCCATCGGGACAAAGCTAGCAGTCACTCATCAAAATCCACTGTAAATTTCCTAAAAGAAACGGAACAAAAAACTGGTATCTAGGCCATACACTTCACCGATATCCCTACTAAATTTCCCGATGTGTCACCTATGGATTTTTGTGCTTTCGGACTTTTAAAAACTGCATTATCCAAACATTGCCCCAAAACCCTAACGGGACTCTGGAAAGCTGTTCGGGAGGAATGGGAGAGAATACCTTTTCTGAAACTTCAAAAGGCATTATTATCCTGGAAATTGCGGTGTCGAAAGATAGTTCAGAATAAGGGATGTCAAACAGAACATTTAAAACACAAGAATTTTATGTAATTTAGTTTTGTGAATACAATATACATCGTCTAAAAAATGTGCGAACAGCCTCTGAATAACTGAAATTACTAGCTGATGTTTTGTTTAATAAGATTAGACAGTTCCAAATTGTGAGCTAATCATCAAGGTAATAAACCGACAGCAATTAATTCAATTCCTATGATTTGCCAACGTAACCGCAGGGAATGTTTAAATAAAAAAATAGACAAATATATTAGCCAGCTGCTGTGTTGATGATTCGCTTCAGATTTTGCTTGAATAGTTCTACAAATTGCACATTTGTAATGTAAGAATTTACAAACAAAATGCACGCCATGTACACTGCGCAAAAAAGGGGGGGGACAGTTCTATATCTCCCGTTCTACTGAGGCCGATTGACGAAATCCATCCTGCGTATTTAATGTCTCGAAAGCCTGACTTAGAATGTATATTAGATATACACACAGCAATGTCCTAACATAGGTATTTTGCCCCAAAATCGAACTTTTTCTGAAATAACGTACCAGTCGATTTCCATATTTCGGTTCTACGACTCAAATTACGCGTGGATATTAAATTTTACAATTTTTGGTGAGAAATTTATGGAGAAATTTAAAACTTTATCCTGGCGCATTTTTCAGTTTGCGACAGGAATAATTCCCTTACCGAACTTCGTAATTTATAGCAACCTTTTTTGATTTCATTTTTTTTTTCATTGTCCACGACGGAAAAAGGTCGTCGTTCACACTTTCAAATAAATTTAACAGAGTACGTAAACCACATTTTCGTTATTATCTCTTATAATAAATGCCGGAAATTTCAAAACGCGCGAAAATGTAAATTCACGTATATGTGAGGAAATTTTGAATTAAAAACTGTAATATTTTACAGGTGCGTTTAGAAATACATCTACTTTATGATGATGGCAAAAATTGTATAGCTTATTATAAAAAATTTCTTTCAAAAAATTTATAAAAATTATATAAGAGTGCAAATTTTAAAAATTAATCTTAAAAAATAGGTGAATTTTATTTTGAATGAACCTAAATTTCGAAATATGAAAGGAAGAAACAAACAACTTTTAAAAAAGACATATAAATAAATATATACTGATTTCAATTAACATTAAAAAGCTAAAATTTTGAGAGCTAATTTTTTTTTAAATTGCTCTTGCGATTATCGCAAAACATGGCCGTTAGGCATAATTTGAGTCTTAGACTCGAAATATGAAAAAAATAACTGTCCTGTCATGTCAGAAAAGTTCAATTTTGTGTCGAAATACCTCTTGTAATGGGGTGTGGATGAACAATATCTTCAAAACATTCCTTTAAGAAAGACAGAAAGGTTCTGGATACCAAGTACACTAAGAGCACATGCTATCCTGCGTACTGATAGGGTGGGCAAAAAGAGTAGCTTCAAAAAGTCCCCACAAGATAGACAAGAAGGTTTCGGAGAAGAAGTAGACCAGAAACACATGCAATGCGTTGCTATCCTGCGCGCTAATGGGGTGGACAAGAAAGATATCTTCAAAAAATTCCCACTGGAAAAACAAGAAAGTTCTGTAAACTAAAAGCAGATGCAATACAGTTCTCTCCTGCGCACTTTCACGATCAATTATCTTAAGCCTAGCAGTCTAGTAATGTATTGCATTAGACTATCAATCTAAATGTATGAACACGGTGACGACATCTAATAAAACATGATAAAGATAATTTAAAGCAATAAACAGATACATGTATATTAGATAAGCGTATGACATACGTATTAAAATTCTTTCCCGCTTATTTTTGCTAAACTGTATTTTCTTCTTCAGTAAATGTTTTCTTTTTTTTTTTTTTTTT
>KK116099.1:87208-138496 GCA_000611955.2 Stegodyphus mimosarum
TTTTTTTTTGCCGCGCTTCCATCACTTTTATTCGATGTGTGTTTAAGTAGAAACTTGTCCAGAGAGCTTTCTTTCTTTCTCCCTTTTGGAATGTTTCTGAAATGGGTTAAGTAAATGTCATTAAATAGCTTCGGTGTACGGCCAGGTGAAACCTTTTCAGGCAGCTTCTTTTCAAGGAACTCCGAACCTTTTACCACTTTCCGAACAGATCCTTTATCTCACCTGAACAGATAGCGCCCTCCACTTTTCGCTAATGTATAGGCTCTTGTAGGAATTACATTTATTGCTGCGTCTGCAGTTCCATCATATTACCCTTTGTTAGTTCTTCGGATTGTCGGGTGACAAGCTCTTTGATATCTCCCTCGTCCACTTCCAGGCTCATGGACTTTTCAAGATATACAATCTCCTCCAGCACTTCCTGTTCAGGTCTGAGTTATTCAGAGGTCTGATCTGCTAGTTTTGCGCGTGCCAACTGCTGTGATGTCCCCGAGGCTAGCTCCTATCTCAAAAAACTTTGACTCGTAACTCAGCCCAAATACTGGACCTAGTGAGTGTTCCTATTTAAAAAAAAATTGTATTTTCATATCTCATGCTTCACTGTATACATTTCACAATTTTTTATGCTTATGATCGATTAAAGTGTTTCTTTACGTATGTTTTTATAAACTTGTAGTGGAAGACACTTGATGTTAATGCAATTTTTTCACATATTAAAAATAAAATTTTCAATTCATTTTTTTTTTTGTATTTCAAATTTTTTTTTGGTATTTTTAAAATTTTTCTTTAAAATCTTTCTTAATAATTTGTTTAATTAATTAATTTTCAATTTTTGATAAAATAATTTTTATTCATCCATTCAAATTAAAATTCATTTTTTTAAACATGAAGTGGATGACGATGTTAATATGGTTTTACACATAATAAATCTTTTTGATATTTTTTTATGTATTTAAAATTTTATTTTCCATTGTAAAATTTGTTCTTTATTAAAATAAGTAAAAACTGACTTTAGAAAAGTTTTTTATCTTTTGCTATTCTTGTTATTAAAGACAAATTTCAATGAAATAAAATCTTATGTTCTGCAGAAAACCGGACATACAAATAAGTCAAAAACATTCGCCAACTAATTCAAATATATAGTTTTATTCAGATCTTCTTCTAATTATGAAAAATAATTATTATAAGCTATGATTTAACCGTTTTGGACGCTTTTGTGGGAAAACAAATTTTGTAATAATATTAAGTAGTAATGGCATTACATCCAACAAAATATTCATATACTTCTACATTTGTATTTCTTTTAATATCTATGTTAACGTAATTGAGAGGAAACAAATTAAGATGGCAGTTGTCATCGAACAATATTTACATTTGACGAAACGTTTTACAAACACAGTTTAAAAGTCATTTCATTTTTTCAACAAGGTTCCAATGCAATATCCAGCACCAATGCCAGTGATAAAGAGAGAAAAAATTAGAGGTGTATGTCCGTATATTGCTTTACGAACCATATTATTTTTTCTGTTAAGAGAGTTAATATAATAACGACAATTATCATTTGAAATTTTTCTTCTAGCTTCTGCTGTCGGTAGGCCAGTTTCAGGTTGTTCCAGAGGTTCGTCGGAAGAAAAATCCGCATCACTTTGTTCCGCATTCTGTTTCAATTTTCGTTCAGTGTATCTATTCGCGTTCGCGTTTACAGGGAAAACATCAAGAGGATCGTCTTCAGTGTTTGGAACAGGCGTCTTCATGTCTCTCAAATAAGTTTCGATAGGAGTAATATCTCTGTGTTCCGTCTTGCATATTCCGTTTTCTTTGTAAACGTTTAAAACCCTATTTAAAAGTGATTCTTGCTCCGAATTCTTCAGTTCATTGCAAGTTCCGGTATAGAAAGTTTCGTTACTTGATTTATTCTCTTGCTTGCGACCCTTAACGACATTACCGCCAGAATCCAGCAATATATTAGAAATTGCATGAGTGAAGTTTTCATCTATACCAGAGTCTTTTTCTGATTCAGTATAACCAGATCTACGAAATGATTTATTCCCCAATTCTTCAACATTTTTAAAATTTTCATCAAAGTCCGGTACATTATGGTAAATTCCACTCCTGGTGTCTTTTTCAATCGTTGTTAATACGCTTTCTTCAGAACATCCATTCTTGCTCGTTGGAGGAATTTAACTGTTTGCAGAGGATTCAGTTTCATCCCATTCTGTCCATAGATCTATTAAATTAATGTCATCTTCCAGATTCATGCTTCTACTGATGACGGTGCTCATGCTTATGTCGTTACACGATAATGGAATCTTACATTGCATCCGAAATTTCCGCATGTCGCCCATCATGTGTTTGTCTATTTTTCATTAAAAAACTTCTTAAGCTGTCGTTTTCATCAACATCAAATAGTTCTTCACTTTCATCAGCTTTCATTCCGGTCACAGAGAATATTTTCTCAGAATTGTCTTCAACAGTTCTTCACTTTCATCAGTTTTCATTCCGGTCACAGAGAATATTTCAGTCATCAAATCCCATAGTAACATCAGAAGGGACACTATCGTTTCGTCGTTTAGCACATTTCTTATTTGGCAAAAACGATATTTTCCTAATATTGCGTTTTACACCAGAGTTTCGTTTTCGATTGTTTTTCAAAGTGTGTGCAATAATTTTATGAAGGCAATAAATGAATGCACTAATTCTCTTCGTACAAAATGATAGATAAAAAATTGTCACATAAAGCAATATAACCATGCAACTTGCCTGCAATCCGACATAGTTAAAAACATTGGAAGCCAAAGCATTCGTTATCATGAAAACCACAATAGCTATTGGTATCATGAAGAAAAATGTAAAAATTATTTTACTCAGCAGTCTTTTATGTATGCAATTAATGTGTGCAACAATTCTCTTTGCACGAAATATTACATAAAAAATCGTCACATAAAGCAATATAACCATGCAACTTGCCTGGAATCCAAGATAGTTAAAAACACTGGAAGCCAAAGCATTCGTTGGCACGAAAACCACAATAGCTGTTGGTATCAAGAAGAAAAATGTAAAAATTAATTTGCTCAGCAGTCCATGCATCATGCACTGCAATCGCCGTTTTACGTCTCACTCACACCACCTAAAACAGTTTCTAATTATAAATTCGCTTTTCCGTAAAGCTTTAAATTAGCAAACAAAATCGCTTTCTGAAAGCAGTTCACTCCAGAAAGTAAATAACACTTGATTTAAAATGAATTGTTCAGATAGGTTTTCTAACAATACTGTTTTCTTTGTTACGAAGACACTTTCTAAACAATGAAAAAAAGCTGTTGGAAACTTCATAAACCAACCATTTTCGTTTGTTGTAGACATTTATGTATAATAAGAGGGAATAAAAATTTTAATTTCTTTTTATTATTGTATTGTTGCACCAAACTTTCTAGTATTATTGAAATACTTAAATCTGAAATAATAATTGTAACCGCGAAATTAATATATACAGGGATTTTTCAATCAAAATTTTAGAGTATAAACACATTTCATATTTATTGACGTAGCAGTTTGAAATGCTTTTGAAGACACCTCAACTAAAAAATCTCTAAAACATACACAAAAGAAATTAAAAATTCATCGTTCATACTTTTGAATGAAATTTGAAAGCTTTCGATTTTACATTACGCCCAAAGGAGCACTTTTAAACGTTTTGTCGGTTACCGTATTTGTTCAATATCACTTTCTTCGCACTTAAACCGTGAAATTCAGTTGAATAGCAATATCGCGAAATAATTTTAAAATGACCTTATCTTTAAAATTCTGCTACACATTCTCTCGCGCTGCAGATAGATATGTCTTTTCCTTTTCAATGAAGTGTTCCCATTGCTCTCTTTAAACTCTTTGAGTTTGTTAACCTAAAATTCGCTAAAGCGTTGCAAAATATGAAATCGATAATAAAACTAGATCTAAATTTCAATTTAGAGCTTCCAGATGCCCATATTCGGTGGAACAGGAAGTTATTCAAAGTTTGATGGATCTAGGTACCGTTGTTTTATCACATTGCGAGAAGCATATATATATATTTATGCAGATTCTTCATTATTTAATTTCTTTAAATAAAACACAGGGCGATAATTTTTGTTAGCAACAATTTGAAAATTGAAACGGACATTAAAGATTTCGACGCAAAATGCGCAAGTGAAATTAATAGCCCTTCTGGGCTAGCGTGTTTTGCATTAAAAAAAATTACTAAAATAAATATAAATAAATCAGACTAATGAATTTCTAAGATAATTTTAAGTATATCTCAATAAAACTTCTAAATAAATCTCAATAAATTTTCCAAATTTCTAAAACATAATAAGTAAGTAATAAAATTTTCTTAGGGACAGAATTTTCTAAGCTGTTAATCTTTCGCTACGATACATTGCGCATCTGCTGTAATGGATTGGAGAGCTGAGCTGAAAAATAGCCATTATGGCCTGTAAGACAAGAAGACGAACCTGAAATACCTGCTGTACCTGTCCAGAATCCTGAGATAGCACCTCCTGGCCTAGAAGGATTTGGCTACATCGTACAAACCATGCGGTCAGCTATGAAGCTAGCGGTAAGTTTTGACGGCTAGATAGCCGTAATAAATATCCTGGGAAAGCTAGACTCCTATTTCATGCTATATCCTGTGCACGAATTTCAGAAAATCACTCTTGCCACCAGCGCTTTGAAGGGCCAAGCGCTAAATTGGTTCAAGTGTATCGGAAAGAATCTCTTGGTGGAACCGGGAAGCCCCATATACACATACGAAAATTTCAAAAATTCCTTGGTGAAAGCATTTCCTGTAGTACGAGATCGAGCCAGACTGGAGGCGGAGCTTTTCAGTCGCTATCAAGAAAAAATAGAAAATTTGTCAAATTTTATTTTGAGAAAAATTCAAGTTCTCAAGCTTTTGTATGGAAGTCGCCCGGATCCTGAAGTTATTCAAATTATACTTCCTAGGCTACTGCCCCAAGTTCAAGATTTCATCGAGCTAAGAAACCCAACGACGATAGACAGATTATTTGAGCCCACAGTACAATTTGAAAGCCGAAGAACAGCAGACAACGAATGACGTCGCCAATTTGAGCAAAGAATTCGGTGGAGTTCGCCAAGACCCTTGCAGAAGCAAAATCAAAGTTACGGGAACAAGACGAAGCAATGGCCGAACAAAGAGGTATCTTCTAAATCGAGTGGCGAACGAAGGGAATTCAATAGAAGAACAAGCAAAGACGCCGAGGACAACCGGAATAAGAAGAATTTAAACTAAAATGGATTTCTTCGAGGAAGGTGAAGAAGTCCGAAGTCGCGCAAAATCCTTCCACAATTAATTTAAACACCGTGGTCGTGAAGAATTTGAGTGTACCGAAGATCGAAGTTTTGATTAGCAACATACCGGCGACGTCTCTGTTAGATACAGGAGCCCAAAGCGGCTTTATCTCAGAAAGATTTTCCAAGAAGCACTTTCGCCGTTACAGAATTTTTAGTGCAAGAGACGCGGATGTCATGGCGGCCCAAGGAAAGAGGTGTAGCTGTTTAGGGAAAGTGTTGTTGTTCGTGCGTATCAACGACGAGCAGGTAAAAATTTTATTTTATATTGTGCGAAACCTGCAAACATGTATTATTCTGGGTGTGGATTTTTTTAGATTGGCAGAAGCGAAACTAGATTTCGAATTGGGATAGTTAACGCTAAGTATGAAACCAATAGCAATCAAAAATGATAAGCCCCCGCAACTGGACTTGCAGCACCTACAGGCAAAAGAAAAAGAGAAACTCCAGAGCCTGGTAAGTGACTTTTAAAATTTATTTAGCGATGTACCGGGTTTCACACAGGTCGTAAATCATAGTATTGAAACGGGGGATGCTCAGCCAGTTAGGCAAAAGCCATATCGCTACGACAAAGCTAAAGAAGAAATAATTGAATGCCATATTAAAAAGATGTTAAAAAATAAAATCATCACGCCGATTTCTAGCAGTTATGCTAGTCCAGTAGTTTTATGCAAGAAAAATAATGATTATCCGATTACGCACCCGAAGCTGTCGCGTTTTGCTATAGATTATAGCAAGTTAAATTCCGTCACAAAATATCCCGTATATCCTCTGACGATAATCGAAGAGATAATTCGAAATATTTCATCTACAAAGTACATGACCACATTAGATCTTACGAGAAGCTATTTTTCAAATTGGGGTAAAACCCGAAGATCTCCCTAAAACCGCGTTCATAACTAAGTCTGGCACGTACGCATTTCTTAGAATGCCTTTTGGTTTATCCGGCGCGCCGGAAACTTTCGAAAGATGTATGGACATCGTCTTAAGACCGGTCCTTGGTAAAAGTACGTTCATATATTTAGACGATATTATAATTACGAGTAGTAATCTAGAACAACACTTATAAGATTTAAGAAAAGTGTTTTCATTGTTAAATGAAGCTGGTTTGAAGATAATGCGTCCAAATGTAAATTTGCCGCAAAAGAGTTACGCTATTTAGGATTTAAAGTTTCCCAAAATGTAATCGAAACAGATCAATTAAAAATAATAGCTATTAAAAATTATCCTCTTCCTAAAACAGCGAAGAAATTATCGTCGTTTCTTGGGATGTGTTCATACTATCGGTCCTTCATTAAAGACTTTGCAAAAATAGCTGAGCCGCTGCTAAAGTTGAAAAGAAAGAAAGCTAGGTTTTCGGGGTCAGCAGAAGCCAACTTGGCGTTTCAAAAACTGAAAGACGCATTGACGAAACCTCCCGTCTTAAAATTTCCGGAGGGGGATAAAGGATTAGAAACTTCAGCGGACGCTTCAGATTTTGCGATTGGGGCAGTGCTTTCTCAAAATGGACAATTCGTGGCCTTTTTCAGACGAACATTAAATGAAACCCAGAGAAACTATTCGACCACGGAAAGGGAAACTCTCGCAGTGTTATCAGCAGTACATAAATTTCGTGTTTTCTTTGGAAGTTCTCCAGTAACTGTATATACCGACCACGCGGCGGTCACTAGACTCTACTCTGGGAAAAATTTATCACCCAGATTAATGAGGTGGGCTCTCAAATTACAGGAATATAATCTAATAATTAAACATACGCCGGGAAACGAAAATGTTGTGGCAGATGCTTTAAGCAGAATTAACTTAGGTGAAAATGGAAATACAGTTAAAATAGCCATGCTGACATCCAAAGTATTAGATTTTCGTGAAACAGTAATAGCCGAACTTGGAAAAGATCCGGAGTTCAAAAATATATACAATTATTTGGCCGACCCTGATCATTTCAGTCATCCGGACATTGTGCCGATAAGAAATAGGGACGCAAATTACGAAATAATTGACGGACTGTTATTTTATACTAAAACGATTAATGAGAACAATGAGTTCAGACCGGTTATCTCAGCTAGCATTAGATTGAATGTATTAGAGGAGTTTCACGATTGGGCCATTTAGGCATAAGAAAAACAGTCCAAAGAGTTCGCGAGGCAATATTCTTTCCAGAACTGCAAAAGTTTACTAGGGCGTATGTCCAGTCGTGCCCAACATGTCAATTAAATAATTATGTTAATTTCCGCCCGGCGGGGTTCCTAAATAGTATTAAATCAGAATTCCCAAATCAAATAATAGGCATCGATTTATTGGGACCTTATCCTAGAAGTAAAGTTAACAAAAGCCGATACCTTTTATTTATAGTGGACCATTTTAGCAAATGGTTAGAGTTGATTCCGTTAAAACACGCGTCTGCAAAAATTGTGGTAGATTCAATTCTAAATAAGTATATTTTAAAATACGGGGCGCCCCTAAAAGTTATTTCCGATAATGATCCCCAGTTTGTTAGTAATATGTTTGAGGAATTGTGTGCAAAACTGGACATACGTCATTTAAAGATGGTCCCGTATCGTCCGCAGTCAAACATAGCGGAACGAGTTAATAGAAATGTAGTGAAAATCATTCGAAGTTACGTTAAAAATTACCACTCTACCTGGGATAGCCATATAAATGAATTTGCATTTGACCTTGGGACAGCCAAACACGATACTACACCAAAAACACCCGCTGAACTGTTTCTTGGAAGAAAAATTTTGACACCCTTTGATAAACTGTTCTTTGTCCAGGAAAGGGCAGAAGAATTTAAAATGAGTGATGTCCAGAAATTGATACGGGAAGCATCGGGAAATATGAAAATGGCCCAGAGTAAACAAAAATTATATTATGACCAAAAGAGAAGAGGGGTCAAGTAAAATGTGGGAGATGAAGTATTGAAAATTAAGTATGCCTTGTCAAATGCCCCAGAAGAAAAGGTGGGGAAATTTTTTCCGCGTTTTGAAGGCCCTTTCATTATCGAGAAAATTACGCATTCTGTAGTAGTATTAAGAAGAAACGACGGGCAGAGAATTACTGCGAATGTTGATCAGATCAAACCATTTTATAACCGTAATAAAATGGAAATGTTTAAAGATTTTTTCCAGGATCCGAGGCAACCCATTCCTTTGGAAGAGGTACTTCAGCGAAAACAGCAGGAACCAGTAACAATGGCATCGAAAAGACAAAAAAAGAAAGCTCTTCCTCAACAAAGTAGAAGAAATAAGAACCAAAAATGTGGATTTAAAAGAAAAACGGACGATGCAGGTGCAAGTAATAAAAGACGAAAGCAGAATGGGAAAGGACATCCCAAAGTAGCCAAGAGAACTGAGGAAACATCGGAGAGGTGCCTGAGAAGCAAGCAGCCTCGGTTGCAGGCTGAGGATCAACGTCCCGATTGCAGCAGGAACTAGGAGCAGCGACGAACGAGGGCCCAGGAGCGAAGGGCCCAGTCCAGCAAACGCCCAGCAGATCACTTTCCTTCCCAGAGCAAGTACCCCAGGATGGAACGAGGGAATTATAAGAGGAAAAGAGATGAGCAACAAGCTGGATATGACCAACATCCAAAGTCAAGGAAACTGGCCCAAACTTCAACTTACCCAACTTTCAAGGATTGGGCCAAGAAAAGGATGGCTGACCACAACAAGATAAGTAGCATTTCCTATTCCAACGTTTAGTTAATTTTCGAGTGTACTGCAAGTTGCGGGGTCCATTTTACCTCAAGCGAGGTTGAGTTTTACGCCAAGTGGGCGATAAATAATTACTTATTTTCAAAGAAAAAAATGTTTTTGTTTAAAATTGTAATTCTGCAAAGATTTAAAATTACTTAATGTTTGTAAAGTAGATTCTGAAGCATTGTAAATAGATTAGTTTTGTAAAAGCAATGAATTGCTGAAAAAAAATGTTAACTAAATGATTTTATATTATGCTTTGTTGAAAGACTTGTAAAATTTCTAGAATGAAAAGTCGGAAAATGGAAGAACACGATTTAGTCTATGGACTATTATTTCAGTGTAATGTAATTTTTCTGAAAAGTACTTTGAAAAAGAAAAAAGAATAGGAAGCACTTGCTGTAAATTTACAAATTTACCTACATTTGTATTTCATGATTGCTATGAAATTGTTAAGTTTCATATAATGTAACAAATGGTATTATGCTATCAATGCACGTTAGGTGCAAAGTCAATGTGATTGAAGCATTCTATGTGCAAACAGCGAATTGTATGCATGAAAAGTTAAAGTTTGAGTAATTTTAGAATGCAAGTGTTAAATAGGCTCTCTACCAAATACACTTAAAGTGTTAGACATAAAGCTAGTGAGAACCTCAGGTTTAGCTGGTTATAGGGCGTCTCTCGAGGTCTCGTATGTCAAGTTTTAACAAATGTTAGTCAATCGTAGGTAGGAGATTTGAACACCCCCGAACACAGAAAAAAAACCCGCAATGACGGTGCGCTTTTCATCCAACACCGGTGAGAGAGCATTGGGGGAAGAAATTAATATTCCTTGAATGCGTGCGAATTCACACGGGTAAGAAAATAAAGCCTGTTACCTAGAAATTACTGTTATTATGTTGTACTAAAATTTCTTTCCTTCAAGATTTTGCTGGAAGGAGTAAGATGTAGAGAAAAAAAATATACAAAAAACAGATGAAGAGTTATGTACAAAGCAAGTTTCGTCTGTAAATTTTTTCGCCAACAAATATTGCTTTGTAGGGGTTGGCCTAAGTTTAGAATGAGTTAAATTTTGACGATTGTTTAGAATTGCAAGTTTCAACATGGTCCGTTTGGACCACAGTAGTTCAACGTTTGCAATTCTGGCGGGAAGTATGTAAGGTTTCAGTTAAACTAACAAAGTTTTATTTTAATTTAAATCTTTCTATCTCTTCTCATTTTCAACTTCCCGTTACAAGAAGCGCGCGTTTTCATTTTATGCTAATTTGAAGTTGAGCCAACGACTATTTAAGCAAGAGGTAGAAACCTCTCAGAGTGAAAGAGCTTTTAGTCTTAGACCACGGTCATTCTATTCGACGTTCGCCTGACCAGCTAGAATTTAAATTCTAAGCCATAGTGCTTTTACGTGATTGCTTATTGAAAGAAATCCAAGTGCGTCAGCATTAGTAACTCTTGCTACGCACCATTTAGTTAGAGGCCAACCTCGCGTATAGCTCTGTGAGCAACGATTAATTTAATTTCTATTTAGCTTTAGTTTAAATTTATCTGATTGTTCATTTTAGACCCAAGTGTGGTCTTTACTTTCTCTATCCCTCCCGAGTTGGAAAGTGGTTTGTAAATAATAGTGATTTAATAAAAGAGGACTTTAAATCCCTTTCAAGTGCAGTTACTCTCCAACTCAATCACAGTATTCTATCACGGAACATAGCTGCATTCAGCTCCCTGTTCAAGATCAGGACTTAAGGAGTTCACGAAGATGTTTTCCAAGAATATGCCCCGAACTCTCAGTCCTGACAAATCATGTGATCCTTTCGGAAAACGTGGTTGAACTTCCATTCGAACCTGGATGGATTATTGCGGGTGTACGAGAAATTAATGATGTTAAAACTATACGATCAGATTTATTAATTTAACTGAACCGGTGTCTTTACCTCTCAGTGGGAGACTTATATCTCCCTAGTGTTTTGAATTGTTCTGTGTTACGTTTAAATGAAATGTGTTTTGTGCCTATCTCTAGAATTCTATTGAGATTTATTTTTTTACAGGAAGGAGAGCTGAGTAGATAGTTTTAGTGAGTGATAGCATGTTGATGATTTTGTGTCGGTAATGCATTTTACATGATTAATCATCGTTTGATTTTAACAAAAGGCCAAGGAGGATATTTTCATTTTTTTATTCTTAAGACATGACAGTTGTTATGATCAACTTTATGTTACTGTGTTGAGAATTTAAGGCAATTTAATCTAATGTAAAGTAATTAGTTTCAAACACCAGTAATTTTGCATTTATTTAATGAATTCAATATATTTTTAAGAGAATATTAGTATTATAATTTTAGTTTGTCACTGCCCCAAGAGCAGGTTGAATATGCAGTTAAATCTAAAAACTAATAGAAAAGCCGTTAAGTTTTTTCTACGCAAGAATGTCGTATAATCCTAATTTTCTCATTTTTCTCTGATTGTGTGGCGCTAAATGCTCTATCTGTTCATGAAACTTTAACTTAAAATGTACTCTGTGCCCCGCCGTTAGAATAAAACCTCTTCTGTGATAAGGCTTCGGATGCTAATCGATACCTGGTACTTCGTTGTGCTTCAGTCCTTTTCCAGATTTGAGGAATATTCTGTATATAATTAAAATTATAGAGACGATAAGCGGATAAGTATTCTCTTACGCTTTTTTAAGCAAAATTTAAGAAGCACTTTACGGTAGAAATTATGGCAAGTATGTTTTCTATGTTACCGAACTTCTTAATTTAAAGCAACCTCTTTTCATTTCTTTTTTTTCCTTGTCCACGAAGGAAAAAGGGTCCTTGTTCATACTTTCAAGTAAGTTTAACAGAGTACGCAAACCACATTTTCGTTATTATCTCTTAAAATAAATGCCGGAAGTTTTAAAACGCGCGAAAATGTAAATTCAAGTATATGTGAGGAAATTTTGAATTAAAAACTGTAATATTTTGCAGGTGTATTTACAAATGCATCTACTTTCAGATGATGGCAAAAATTGTATAGTTTATTATTCACAATTTCTTTCAAAAAATTTATGAAAATTATAAAAGAGTGCAAATTTTAAAAATTAATCTTAACCAATAGGCGAATTTTATTATGAATGAACCTAAATTTTGAAATATGAAAGGAAGAAACAAACAACTTTAAAAAAAGGACATATAAATAAATATATACCGATTTCAATTAACGTTAAGAAGCTAAAATTTTGAGAGATAATTTTTTTTCAAATTACTCTTGCGATTTTCGCAAAACATGGCAGTTTGGCATAATTTGAGTCTTAGACTCGAAATATGGAAAACATTAATTGTCATGTCATTTCAGAAAAAGTTCGATTTTGTGTCCAAATACCTCTTGTAATGGGGTGTGGATGAACAATATCTTCAAAACATTCCTTTAAGAAAGACTGCAAGGTTCTGGATACCAAGTACACTAAGAGCACATGCAATACAATGATATCCTGCTCGCTAATGGGGTGCAGAAGTAAAGTATCTTCAAAACATTTTCACAAGAAAGACAGCAGGATTCTGGAAACCAAGAACACATGCAATAAAATGCTATTCTGCGCGCTTTAACGATATTCTGCGCACTTTGATAATGAGCAATTGCATTAGACTAGCAGTCTAAATGTACGAACACGAAGACGGCATAACATATAAAAGATAATAAAACATAATTTAAAGATATAAACAGATACATGTATATTAGACAAGCGTATTACATATGTATTAAAATTCTTTCTTGCTTAACTTTATTTTCCTCATCCGTAATTCTTTCTTTTTCTTTTTTTTTTTTTTTTTTTTTTTTAAAAAATTTTTTTTTTTTTTTTTTTTTTTTTTTTTTTGTAAAGCTTCCGTCGTTTTCATCCAAAGGGTATTTCAGTAGAAGCCTGTCCAAAGAGAATTGTTTCTTTCTCCAATTTGGAATGTTTCTGAAACGAGTTAAGCAAATGCCATTAAATTGCTTCCTAGCACGACCAAGTGAAAACTTTTCAAGCAGTTTCTTTGCAATAAAGTCCGAATCTTTTCCCACTTTCCGAACAGATCCTTTATTTAACTTGAAGAAATAGCGCCCTCCACTTCTGCCTTCTGTACAGGCTCTTGTTGGAATTTAATTTTGTTACAGCGTCTGCAGTTCCATCATATCATCCTTTGTCAGTTTTTGGGATTGTCGATTGACAAGCTCTTTGATATCTCCCTCATCCACTTCCAGCCTCATAGAATTTTCAAGATACACAATCTCCTCCAACACTTGCTGTTCAGGTCCAAATCATTCAGAGATTAGATCTGCTAGTTTTACGTATGCCAACCGCTGTGTCGTTACCGCAGCAAGCTAATGTCTCAAAATTTGATTCCTAACTCAGGCCAAAAACTGGACCTAGTGAGTGGTCGTATTTCAAAAAATATATATATATATAAAATTTATCGTCGTATCTCAGGTTTTACTGTATATATTCCCTAAGTTTTTATGTTTATGATCGATTAAAATATTTATTTATGTATGTTAAGAAGGTACAAGTAAATTCAATGAGAAACAGTGAAACACTACTTATGCGTTTTTTTTAAATTCCTACTATTAGAAAACGCTCTCGCTATACCCTGTCCAAACTTTGAATCGTTAATAGAAACCTTTTTGTTTATTCACACAAGTTAAAATACATTTTTATGAACTTGTAGTGAATGACACTTGATGTTAAAGCAGTTTTTTCAGATATTAAAAATAAAAGTTTTAATTAAATTGTTTTTGTCTTTAAAATTTTTTTGGTATTTTTAAATTTTTTCTTTTTTCATCTAAGTAGGAATGGACTTTAAAAACATTTATTTAATTAATTTATATTCAATCATTAAAGAAATACTTTTTATTCATCCACTCAAGCTAAAATGTATTTTTTTAAACTTATAGTGGACGACACTTTATGTTAATACGGATTTTCACATATTAAAATTTTTAAAAATTCTTAATTTAAAATTTTGTTTTTGTATTTAAGAATTTTTTTCCATTTAAAAAACTGTTCTTTGTTAAAATAACTAAGACTTGTCTTATAAAATTTTTATATTGGTAGTCTTTTTATTAAAGACGAATTTGAAATGAAATGAAATCTTATGTTCTGCAGAAAGGTCCACACAAATCAGTGAAAAACGTTCGCCAACTAATTCAAATATATAGTTTTATTCAGAACTTTTTCTAATTATGAAAAATAATTATTATAAGCTGTGATTTAACTGTTTTGAACGCTTTTGTGAGAAAACAAATTTTCTAATAATATTAAATAGTAATGGCATTACATCCAACAAAATATTCATATACTTCTACATTTGTATTTCTTTCCTATCTATGTTAAGGTAATTTAGAGGAAACAAATTAAGATCGCAGTTGTCATCGAACAATATTTACATTTGACGAAACGTTTTACAAAGACAGTTTTTCATTTCTTCAACAAGTCATTTCATTTCTTCAACAAGGTTCCAATGCAATATCCAGCACCAATGCCAGTGATAAAGAGAGAAAAAATTAGAGGTGTATGTCCGTATATTGCTTTACGAACCATATTATTTTTTCTGTTAAGAGAGTTAATATAATAACGACAATTATCATTTGAAATTTTTCTTCTAGCTTCTGCTGTCGGTAGGCCAGTTTCAGGTTGTTCCAGAGGTTCACGTTGTTGCAGAGGTTCGTCGGAAGAAAAATCCGCATCACTTTGTTCCGCATTCTGTTTCAATTTTCGTTCGGTGTATCGATTCGCGTTCGCGTTTACATGGAAAACATCAAGAGGATCGTCTTCAGTGTTTGGAACAAGCATCTTGATATCTCTCGAAAAAGTTTCAATAGGAGTAATATCTCTGTGTTCCGTCTTGCATATTCCGTTTTCTTTGTAAACGTTTAAATCCCTATTTAAAAGTGATTCTTGCTCTGAATTCTTCAGTTCATTGCACGTTCCGGTATAGAAAGTTTCGTTACTGGATTTATTCTCCTGCTTGTGACCGATAACGACATTACCGCCAGAATCCAGCAATATATTATAAATTCCATGAGTGATGTTTTCATCTATACCAGAGTCTTTTTCTGATTCGGTATAACCAGATTTAACAAATGATTTATTCTCCAGTTCTTCAACATTGGCAAAATTTTCATCATAGTCCGGTACATTATGGTAAATTCCACTCCTGCTGTCTTTTTCAATCGTTGTTACTACGCTCTCTTCAGAACATCCATTCTTGCTCGTTGGAGGAATTTGACTGTTTGCAGAGGATTCAATTTCATCCCATTCTGTCCATAGATCTATTAAATTAATGTCATCTTCCAGGTTCATGCTTCTACTGACGATGGTGCTCATGCTTATGTCGTTACACGCCAATGGAATCTTACATTGTATACGAAATTTCTTTGCATCCGAAATTTCCGCATGTCGCCCATCATGTGTTTGTCTATTTTTCATTAAAAAACTTCTTAAGCTGTCGTTTTCATCAACATCAAACAGTTCTTCACTTTCATCAGTTTTCATTCCGGTCACAGAGAATATTTCAGTCATCAAATCCCATAGTAACATCAGAAGGGACACTATCGTTTCGTCGTTTAGCACATTTCTTATTTGGCAAAAACGATATTTTCCTAATATTGCGTTTTACACCAGAGTTTCGTTTTCGATTGGGTTTCAAAGTGTGTGCAATAATTTTATGAAGGCAATAAATGAATTCACGAATTCTCTTTCTACAAAATGATAGATAAAACATTGTCACATATAGCAATATAACCATGCAACTTGCCTGGAATCCAAGATAGTTAAAATCATTGGAAGCCAAAGCATTCGTTATCATGAAAACCGCAATAGCTGTTGGTATCATGAAGAAAAATGTAAAAATTATTTTACTCAGCCGTCTTTTATGTATGCAATTAATGTTTGCAACAATTCTCTTTGCTCGAAATATTACATAAAAAATCGTCGCATAAAGCAATATAACCATGCAACTTATCTGGAATCCAAGATAGTTACAAACACTGGAAGCTAAAGCATTCGTTGGCACGAACACCACAATAGCTGTTGGTATCAAGAAGAAAAATGTAAAAATTATCTTACTCAGCAGTCCATGCATCATGCACTGCAATCGCCGTTTTACGTCTCACTCACACCACCTAAAACAGTTTCTAATTATAAAATCGATTTTCTATAAAGCTTTAAATTAGCAAATCAAATCGCTTTCTGAAAGCAGTTCACTCCAGAAAGTAAATAACATTTTATTTAAAATGAATTGTTCAGATAGGTTTTCTAATAATACCGTTCTCTTTGTTACGAAGAGACTTCGTTAACAATGAAAAAATCTGTTGGAAACTTCATAAAAAAACCATTTTGGTTTGTTGTAGACTTTTATGTAAGTAAGAATAAGTAAGAATAAAAATTTTAATTTCTTTTTATTATTGTATTGTTTCACCAAATTTTCTAGTATTATTGAAGGACATAAATCTGGAATAATAACTGTAACCGCAAAATTAATATATACAGGCATTTTTCAATCAAAATTTTAGAGTAAAAGCAGATTTCATATTTATTGATGTAGCAGTTTAGAATGTTTTTGAAGACAACTCAACTAAAAAATCTCTGAAACATGCATAAAAGAAATTAAAAATTCATCGTTCATACTTTTGAATGAAATTTGAAAGCTTTCGATTTTACATTACGCCCAAAGGACCTCTTTCAAACGTTTTGTCGGTTACCGTATTTGTTAAATATCACATTCTGCGCACTTAAAACATGAAATTCGGTTGAATAGCAATATCGCGAAATAATTTTAAAATGAGCATATCTTTAAAATTCCGATACACAGTCTCTTGCGCTGTAGATAAAAATGTCTTTTCCTCTTCAATGAAGTGTTCCCATTGCTCTCTTTAAACTCGTTGAGTTTGTTAATCTAAAATTCGCTAAAGTGTTACAAAATATGAAATGGATAATAAAACTAGATCTGAATTTCAATTTAGAGCTTGCAGATGCCCATATTCGGTGGAACAGGAAGTTATTCAAAGTTTGATGGATCTAGGTACCGTTGATTTATCACAATGCGAGAAGCATATATATATTTATGCAGATTCTTCATTATTCAATTTCTTTAAATATAACACAGGGCGATAATATTTGTTAGCAACTATTTGAAAATTGAAACGGACATTAAAGTTTTCGACGCAAAATGCGCAAGTGAAGTTAATAGCCCTTCCGGGCTAGCGTCCTTTGCATTAATAAATAATTACTAAAATAAATATAAATAAATCAGACTAATGAATTTGTAAGACAATTTTAAGTATATTTCAGTAAAACTTCTAAATAAATCTCAATAAAATTTCCGAACGTCTATAACCTAATAAGTAAATAATAAAATTTGCTTAGGGACAGAATTTTCTAAGCTGTTAGTCTTTCGCTACGATACATTGTGCATCTGCTATAATGGATTCGAGAGCTGAGCAGAAAAATAGCCATTATGTTTTCTGAAAAGTGAGAGAAAACAACAACGGAGACATCTGGGTGTTGTTTAAAGCATACAGGATCACATATTAATACAGTTCAATGTCTTCCATCGGTACAGGCGGCTTCGAAACGAGTTGCGAAGATGAACATGAACAGAAGAGACCCGATTCTCTGAAGACATTATAAGGTAGTTCTCCCACCTTCTTTGCATGCCTTCGTGGTGTAGTGATAAGTACACTCTACACGTAACCAAGAGGTTCGTGGTTCGATTCCCATCGAAGGCGTTGCTCATTTTTGAATACTCCTGTTTTCAGAAAACCTAATGACTCTACAACCTTAATTAAGGAAAATACCGAAAACGTTCGACAATTGTTGTAGAAATATTGTCACTTATCTCTTTGAATGATTGCTGATCGTCTTAACATTAGTGTCTTAACAGTGCTAACGAAGCTGTATAAGATTCTGAAAACCAAAAGTTTTTTGTATTTTCTACTGCTCGACCATGAGGCGTAAGACAATACCATTTTCATCATATCGTTTGAACCATTAGAATGTGTGTCAGTTTTCCATCATCCCCTCTTATTCATCAGATTTATCACCTGCAGATTACTTTGTGTTCCCTAAAGAGAAGTTTTACCTCAAAGGATATTCTTTTAGTATTATAGAAGGGACTCGTATCCAGAAGCTGAAGAGTATTCGAAATGAATAAAGTCTACAAAGCGATCAAACCAGCTCTACGCATGTGCCAAACGCTGTGTGGACATTTCTTTTGTCCTGCTATTGGCGTGAATAGATTTTATATTGAAGGCTAAGCAGGAAGAACGTTCAAGCCAGCTGTACTCATGTGCCAAGCGCTGTGTGGACATTTCTTTGCTTCTACTATTGAAATGTATTCCTTTGTTTAAATATTTGCATTTAACAATAAGTTTCCATGCAATTATATAATAGCGCATGAAATCGCTCTAGTGTAGAATCGGGTTCTTCTTCGACAGGCAAGAAATTTTGTTCGGTTTTGGCGATGAAACCCCATTCCTAGTTACCATGACAGTTTTAAATGGGTTTTAGCTTCTTGATATTATTAATTGAAAACTGATCGATCTCTGCATGGACAAAGTCAAGGCAGTGCGGAGTGCTTAGTGTGTGCAAATCACTGATGTATTTTTAAATGAAAATAGATCAGTGTGTACATTGATAACGAGTTTCTGCAATTCTTTCACTTTTATTTTAGTTTTGTGTAGCTGTCATCTTGCAGTTGTGCCTTCCTGGCGCCAATCTTGGCGTCAAAGAAGAATGGTAGAAAATGGGGCACCCAATTGTAAACGTTTACCCATGAAATAGCTTGCACCGGAAATAGTGAGTAAAATTTGAATTTATGAAAAATAACGAAAAATAGGCCATTAAAATACTTATTGGACAGGCATGACAAACCAGTATGTGACTTTCAGTTTGCGAAGCTTCTTAGCGTTTTACTACATCATGGTGGACTAAAATCTGTGCAAACTTCTAATAAATCAGGAATACTTTGGAAATCAGGAATATATTATTGATTGGTATATGCAAGATGTCCCATAAATACGGACACATTTCTGAAATATCCTGTAAAATTAGCAGATTGGTGTATCAGAGTGCGGTCTGAACCTAAGGACGTATCACAAGAAGTTACATTTTTGGTTTAAAATTTTACCGATAAACTGGTGCTGCGTCATTAATCATCAATAACGTGAAAAGGAGCATTTTTAGTAGAAGCGGTGAACCTGAGAGCTTACGATAGACTGTACTATCAGTAGCACTTTAATATGCTTGTAAATGCAAGCAAATTAATGTTGCTGTGTAGATTTATTAAGTATTATTTTACCGTGCTTAATAATTTTATTAATTTACAGTCAATAGTGAATTTTAATATTCATGTTCGAGATGTAATTCTTAACTTATACTATTGTTAAATTCTTTCTCTCGATTGGGGTAAACTTCTTTTAAGTTAACAGAAAAGCTTATACAGAAATAAGTAGTTTTTCTGTTAACTTAAAAGAACTTTACCCCAATCGAGAGAAAGAATTTAACAATAGTATAAGTTAAGAATTACATCTCGAACATGAATATTAAAATTCACTATTGACTGTAAATTAATAAAATTACAATTGCGGATAGAATTATGGGGTATAAAAATTAAGGATTTGGCTAAAGTGTCGCAACGTTAACCGATTTACGATGTAAACATACCTTGGTTTTAAGTTCTAAAAATAGGGGCTTGTCAGTGTGAAAAGTTAGGCCTGATTTTCTTAGAATTTTGATTGGTATTTATTGGGCTGGTCCTAGTGGTTAGAGAGGGTTACTGCTTTGTGTAGCATGGGTGAATTTAAATTTTATGGATTTTTTTAACCATTAGTAATTATAGAGGCGGTCCACATTTTGAGAGCCGTGACGTTTTAAAAGTGGTCGCTTCCGTGGCGAGAGAAATTTCTAAGATTTTGTCAGATTTTCAAGTCTTTTTTTGAGGAGAGAGAGCCCGGCGACCAACTCCCCTCCTAGGGGGGCCGTCCACGGTACGACTGCGGGTACAAGAAACTTTTTCGTGCCAAAACATGTCCGAGAACGATGCGGTCTCCTATGGTGCCGTTTCGGCGAATTTCAGTTAAGATCTATACTACGTTACAATTGTCAAACATTTGGATCTGTTGACGTTGCTGGTGGGTTTTTCCCTGCGTAAATTGTGGATATTCATGTTGTAGGATTTCCGATTATAGACAATCGGCGAGCCTGATGGCGTAACAATCGTTTTCAAATGATTGACTGTGCTGGATTCTTAAGAAGGCAGGTGAAGTGCTGGATTCGTCCGACTTGGTTTTTGACAGCGTATGAAATAGCTAACCGTTAGTGCCTCTAGTCGACATCTATTTTGTTTCATCCGAGTATTGTTTCCGACGTGGGCACAAAATGATCGAGCAGCTGCCCGACTTCCACAGACTGGTTGCGGCTTCCAGAATCTTTGTGGTTGTTTGTGTGATAACGATTTTCTACTAATTGCTGGAAAAGGAGGTGAAGTATTGGAAGGAGTCGTCAGCCTTGTTTTGTTTTTACCGCGAGTGAACTAGCCAAGCATGAGTGCCACTAAAGGGTAACAGACTATGGTTTCGAAGACTATCGTCCGAATACTGTTTCCGACGTGTTTATCAAATGATCCGGCGGCTCCCGAGCTCTACAGACGGTCGGTGTTTGCGATTTACCGTAAGCGTTGAGTTTTGTTTCTATCTCTCGTATGGCGTTTGTTATTAGTTATTTAATTATTAATTTCAGAAAGTGCTTAAAATGTAAATTGAGATGGGTAATAATTTAAATTAAATTGAGGGCAAGTAATTCTTTCTTAAAAAGAAAATTTTCACTGAACTGATGTGCATTCAATATTCTATCAAGCAGTTTAATCAATTCCAGTTTGGCAGAAGATATATTGTTCATTGTTACAAGTTGAATTATTTCTTATT
The DNA here is from genome assembly GCA_000611955.2 of Stegodyphus mimosarum. Lineage (NCBI taxonomy): Eukaryota > Metazoa > Arthropoda > Arachnida > Araneae > Eresidae > Stegodyphus > Stegodyphus mimosarum. The sequence continues at coordinate 108,171 of KK116099.1, forward strand.
GGAAAATTGAAATGTGAGTTTTTTAAAGTACATAAATAGTAAATTTTTGGGTAGACTTTTGATAGTTGTTCAGATTGTCAAATGCAGATTTACGAGAAATATTTGGATAACGTTTGGTAGCGGAAGTCTGATCAACTATCCGTAATTACAATTTTTTAAATATTAAACAAATGTACGTTATTGATTTCCTATTGTAAGTTTTTTGTGTTTTTATCTTGTGGTCTACTGTAGGTCACCCTGTAAGGTTTTAGTTAAACTAACAAAGTTTTATTTTAATTTAAATCTTTCGATCTCTTCTCATTTTCAACTTCCGGTTAGACGAAGCGCGCGTTTTCAGCTTATGCTAATTTGAAGTGGAGCCAACGACTATTTAAGCAAGAGGTAGAAACCTCTCAGAGAGAGCTTTTAGTCTCAGACCACGGTCATTCTATTCGACGTTCGCCTGACCAGCTAGCATTTAAATTCTAAGCCATAATGCTTTTACGTGATTGCTTATTGAAATAAATCCAAGTGCGTCAGTATTAGTAAATCTTGCTACGCACCATTTAGTTAGAGGCCAACCTCTCATATAGCTCTATGAGCAAAGATTAATTTAATTTCTATTTAGATTTAGTTTAAATTTATCTGATTGTTCATTTTAGACCCAAGTGTGGTCTTTATTTTCTGTATCCCTCCCGAGCTGGGAAGTGGTTTGTAAATAATAGTGATTTAATAAAAGAGGATTTTAAATCCCTTTCAAGTGCAGTTATTCTCCAACTCAATCACAGTATTCTATCACGGAACACAGCTGCATTCAACTCCCTGTTCCAGATCAGGACGTAAGGAGTTCACGAAGATGTTTTCCAAGAATATGCACCGAACACTCAATCCTGACAACCCATGTGATCCTTTCGGAAAACATGGTTAAACTTCCATTCGAACCTGGATGGATTGTTGCGGGCGTACGAGAAATTAATGATGTGAAAACTATAGAATCAGATTTATTAATTTAACTGAACCGGTGTTTTGACTTCTTAGTGTGAGACTTATCTTTCCCTTGTGTTTTGGATTGTTCTGTGTTACGTTTAAATGAAAAGTGTTAGTGCCTATCTCTAGAATTGTATTGAGATTTATGTGTTAACAGGAAGGAGAGCTGAGTACATAGTTTTAGTGAGAGTTAGCATGTTGATGATTTTGTCTCGGTAATGCATTTTACATGATTAATCATCGTTTGATTTTAACAAAAAAACCAGGGAGGATATTTTCCTTTCTTTATTCTTAAGAATTGGCAGTTGTTATGATCAACTCTATGTTACTGTGTTGAGACTTTAAGGCAATTTAATCTAACGTAAAGTAATTAGTTTCAAACACCAGTAATTTTGCATTTATTTAATGAATTCAATATATTTTTAAGAGTATATTAGTACTGTAATTTTTGTTTGTTACGGCACCAAGAGAGGTTGCATATGCAGCTAAATCTAAAAATTAATAGAAAACACGTAAAGTTTTTTCTTCGCAACAATATCGTATAATCCTAAATCCTAATTTTCTCATTTTTCTCCGATTATGTGTGAACTAAATGTTCTGTTTGTACGTGAAACTTTAACTTATAGTATACTCTGTGTCCCCGCCGTCAGAATAAAATCTCTTCTGTGATAAAGCTTCGGATGCAAATAAACCTCTGGTACTTAACTGTACTTCAGTCCTTTTTCAGATTTGAGGAATATTTTCTATATAATTAATACGGAAATACGGAAAATTAAATACGGAAAATTTCAAAAAGCGCCAAAATGCAAATTCACGTATATCTGAGGAAATTTTGAACGAAAAACTCTAATATTTGGCAGGTGCGTTTAAAAATACATCTACTTTCAGATGATGGCAAAAATTGTATAGCTTATTAATCACAATTTCTTTCAAAAAATTTATAAAATTATATAAGGGTGCAAATTTTAAAAATTAATCTTAAAAAATAGGCTAATTTTATTATAAATGAACTTAAATTTCGAAATATGAAAGGAAGAAACAAACAACTATAAAAAAAGGACATATAAATAAATATATACCAATTTCAATTAACGTTAAGAAGCTAAAATTTTGAGAGCTAATTTTTTTAAAAATTACTCATGCGATTTTCGCAAAACATGGCAGTTTGGCATAATTTGTGTCTTAAGACTCGAAATATGGTAAAAATAATTGTCATGCCATTTCAGAAAAAGTTCGATTTTGTGTCAAAATACCTCTTCCAATGCGGTATGCAAAAACAGTATCTTCAACAAATCCCCATAAGAATCACAGCAAGGTTCTGGATAACAAGTACACCAAGAGCACACGCAATACAATGCAATCCTGCTCGTTAATGGGGTGCACAAGAAAAGTATCTTCAAAAAATCTTCACAAGAAAGACAGCAGGATTCTGGAGACCAACAGCACATGCAATACAATGCTATTCTGCGCACTTTAACGATATTCTGCGCACTTTGATAATGAGCAATTGCATTAGACTAGCAGTCTAAATGTACGAACACGAAGACGGCATAACATATAAAAGATAATAAAACATAATTTAAAGATATAAACAGATATATGTATATTAGATAAGGGTATTACATACGTATTAAAATTCTTTTCCCCACATTTTTGCTAAACTTTATTCTCCTCTTCAGTAATTCTTTCTTTCTTTTTTTTTTGGCAACGCTTCCGTCGTTTTCATCCAAAGGGTATTTCAGTAGAAGCCTGTCCAAAGAGCATTGTTTCTTTCTCCAATTTGGAATGTTTCTGAAACCATTTAAGCAAAAGTCATTAAATTGCTTCGTAGCACGACCAAGTGAAAACTTTTCAGGCAATTTCTTTGCAATAAAGTCCGAACCTTTTCCCACTTTCCGAACAGATCCTTTCTCTAACCTGAAGAGATAGCGCCCTCCACTTCTCCCTCCTGTACAGGCTCTTGTTGGAATTCCTTTTGTTGCAGCGTCTGCAGTTGCATCATATCATCCTTTGTCAGTTGTTGGGATTGTCGAGTGACAAGCTCTTTGATATCTCCCTCATCCACTTCCAGCCTCATAGAATTTTCAAGATACACAACCTCCTCCAGCACTTCCTGTTCATGTCTGAGTCATTCAGAGATCAGATCTGCTAGTTTTACGCATGCCAACTGCTGTGACGTTACCGAAGCTAGCTCCTGTCTCAAAATTCGATTCCTAACTCAGGCCAAAAACTGGACCTAGTGAGTGCTCGTATTTCAAAAAAAATATTGTATCGTCGTGTCTCAATTTTTACTGTATATATTCCCCAATTTTTTATGTTTATGATCGATTAAAATATTTTTTTATGTATGTTAAGAAGGTACTAGTAAATTCAATGAGAAACAGTGAAACACTACGTATGCGTTTTTTAAATTCCTACTATTAGAACACACTCTCGCTATACCCTGCCCAAACTTTGAATCGTTAATAGAAAACTTTTGTTTATTCTCGCAAGTTGAAATACATTTTTATAAACTTGTAGTGAATGACACTTGTTGTTAAAGCAGTTTTTTCACATATTAAAAATAAAATTTTTAATTAAATTCTTTTTGTATTTAAAAATTTTTTTTGGTATTTTTAAAGTTTTTCTTTTTTCACCTAAGTAGGAATGGACTTTCACAACATTTATTTAATTTATATTCAATCACTGAAGAAATAATTTTTATTCATCCACTTAAGTGAAAATGTATTTTTTTAAACTTCTAGTAGAGGACACTTGATGTTAATACGGTTTATTCACATATTAAAATTTTTAAACATTTTAAATTTTAAATTTTGTTTTTGTATTTAAGAATGTTTTTTTCAATTTTAAAAACTGTTCTTTGTAAAATAACTAAGAATTGTCTTATAAAATTGTTATATTGTTAGTCTTTTTATTAAAGACAAATTTAAAATGAAATGAAATCTTATGTTCTGCAGAAAAGTGCACATAAATCAGTGAAAACCATTCGCCAAATTATTCAAATATATAGTTTTATTCAGGTCCTTTTCTAATTATGAAAAATAATTATTATAAGCTATGATTTAATTGTTTTGAACGCTTTTGTGGGAACACAAATTTTGTAATAATATTAAGTAGTAATGGCATTACATCCAACAAAATATTCATATACTTCTACATTTGTATTTCTTTTCCTATCTATGTTAACGTAATTTAGAGAAAACAAATTAAGATGGCAGTTGTCATCGAACAATATTTACATTTGACGAAACGTTTTACTAAGACAGTTTTTCATTTCTTCAACAAGGTTCCAATGCAATATCCAGCACCAATGCCAGTGATAAAGAGAGAAAAAATTAGAGGTGTATGTCCGTATATTGCTTTACGAACCATATTATTTCTTCTGTTGAGAGAGTTAATATAATAACGACAATTATCATTTGAAATTTTTCTTCTAGCTTCTGCTGTCGGTAGGCCAGTTTCAGGTTGTTGCCGAGGTTCGTCGGAAGAAAACTCCGCATCACTTTGTTCCGCATTCTGTTTCAATTTTCGTTCGGTGTATCTATTCGCGTTCACATGGAAAACATCAATAGGATCGTCTTCAGTGTTTGGAACAGGCGTCTCGATGTCTCTCAAATAAGTTTCAATAGGAGTAATATCTCTGTGTTCCGTCTGGCATATACCGTTTTCTTTGTAAGCGTTTAAAACCCTATTGAAAAGAGATTCTTGCACGGAATTCTTTAGTTCATTGCAAGTTCCGGAATAGAAAGTCTCGTTACTTGATTTATTCTCCTGCTTGTGACCGTTAACGACATTATCGCCAGAATCCAGCAATATATTAGAAATTAAATGAGTGATGTTTTCATCTATACCAGAGTCTTTTTCTGATTCAGTATAACCAGATCTACGAAATGATTTATTCCCCAATTCTTCAACATTGGTAAAATTTTCCTCATAGTCCGGTACATTAAGGTAAATTCCACTCCTGGTGTCTTTTTGAATCGTTGTTTTTACGCTTTCTTCAAAACATGCATTCTTGCTCGTTGGAGGAATTTGACTGTTTGTAGAGGATTCAGTTTCATCCCATTCTATCCATAGATCTATTAAATTAATGTCATCTTCCAGGTTCATGCTTCTACTGATGATGGTGCTCATGCTTATGTCGTTACACGATAATGGAATCTTACATTGGATACGAAATTTCTTTGCATCCGAAATTTCCGCATGTCGCCCATCATGTGTTTCTCTATTTTTCATTATAAAACTTCTTAAGCTGTCGTTTTCATCAACATCAAATAGTTCTTCACTTTCATCAGTTTTCATTCCGGTCACAGAGAATATTTTCTCAGAATTGTCTTCATTTTCAGCAACAGCAGAAATTTGGTGATAAATAAGTCTTCCTTTAAAACAGTCATCAAATTCCATAGTAACATCAGAAGGGACACTATCGTTTTGTCGTTTAGCACATTTCTTATTCGGCAAAAATGATATTTTCCTAATATTGCGTTTTACACCAGAGTTTCGTTTTCGATTGGGTTTCAAAGTGTGTGCAATAATTTTATGAAGGCAATAAATGAATGCACGAATTCTCTTTGCACAAAATGATAGATAAAAAATTGTCACATAAAGCAATATAGCCATGAAATTTGCCTGCAATCCGAGATACATAAAAACATTGGAAGCCAAATAATTCGTTGGCATAAAAACCACAATAGCTGTTGGTATCAAAAAGAATAAAGTAAAAATTATTTTACTCAGCCGTCTTTTATGTATGCAGTTAATGTATGCAACAATTCTCTTTGCAGAAAATGTTACATAAAAAATTGTCACATAAAGCAATATAACCATGCAACTTGCCTGGAATCCGAGATAGTTATAAACATTGGAAGCCAAAGCATTCGTTGGCACGAAAACTACAATTGCTGTTGGTATCAAGAAGAAAAACGTAAAAATTATTTTACTCAGCAGTCCATGCATCATGCACTGCAATCGCCGTTTTACGTCTCACTCACACCACCGAAAACAGTTTCTAATTATAAAATCGCTTTTCCGTAAAGCTTTAAATTAGCAAACCAAATCGCTTTCTGAAAGCAATTCACTCCAGAAAGTAAATAACACTTTATTTAAAATGAATTGTTCAGATAGGTTTTCTAACAATACTGTTCTCTTTGTTACGAAGAGACTTCGTTAACAATGAAAAAAGCTGTTGGAAACTTCATAAACAAACCATTTTGGTTTGTTGTAGCCTTTTATGTATAATAAGTAAGAATAAAAATTTTAATTTCTTTTTCTTATTTTATTGTTACACCAAAATTTCTAGTATTACTGAAGTACATAAATCTGAAATAATAACTGTGACCGCGAAATTAATATATACATGCATTTTTCAATCAAAATTTTAGATTATAAACACATTTCATATTTATTGATGTAGCAGTTTAGAATGCTTTTGAAGACAACTCAAACAAAAATCTCTGAAACATACACAGAAGAAATTAAAAATTCACTGTTCATACTTTTGAAAGAAATTTGGTGGGTTACCGTATTTGTTAAATATCACATTCTTCGCACTTAAACCGTGAAATTCAGTTGAATAAAAATATCGCGAAATAATTTTAAAATGAGCATATCTTTAAAATTCCGATACACAGTCTCTCGCGCTGGAGATAAAAATGCCTTTGCCTTTTCAATGAAGTGTTCCCGTTGCTCTCTTTAAACTCCTTGAGTTTGTTAATCTAAAATTCGCTAAAGCGTTACAAAATATGAAATCGATAATAAAACTAGATCTAAATTTCAATTTAGAGATTCCACATGCCCATATTCGGTGGAACAGGAAGTTATTCAAAGTTTGATGGACCTAGGTACCGTTGTTTTATCACAATGCGAGAAGCATATATATATTTATGAAGATGCTTCATTATTTAATTTCTTTAAATATAACACGGGGCAATAATATTTGTTAGCAACTATTTGAAAATTGAAACGGACATTAGAGTTTTCGACGCAAAATGCGCAAGTGAAGTTAACAGCCCTTCCGGGCTAGCGTCCTTTGCATTAATAAATAATTACTAAAATAAATATAAATAAATCAGACTAATGAATTTCTAAGATAATTTTAAGTATATTTCAGTAAAATTTCTAAATAAATCTCAATAAAATTTCCGAACGTCTAAAACCTAATAAGTAAATAATAAAATTTGCTTAGGGACAGAATTTTCTTTGCTGTTAGTCTTTCGCTACGATACATTGTGCATCTGCTATAATGGATTCGAGAGCTGAGCATAAAAATAGCCATTATGTTTTCTGAAAAGCAAGAGAAAACAACAACGGAGACATCTGGGTGTTGTGTAAAGCATACAGGATCAAATATTAATACAGTTCAATATTTTCCATCGGTACAGGCGACTTCGAAACGAGCTGCGAAGATGATCATGAACAGAAGAAACCCGATTCTTCGCATATTTTATAACGTATTTCTCCCGCCTTTTTTGCATGCCTTCGTGGTGTAGTGATCAGTACACTCGATGCGTAACCGAGAGGTTCGTGGTTCGATTCCCTGCGAATGCGTTGCTAATTTTTGAATACTCCTGTTTTCAGAAAACCTAATGACTCTACAACCTGAATTAACGAAAATACCGAAAACGTTCGACAATTGTTGTTGAAATATTGTCACTTATCTCTCTGAATGATTGCTGATCGTCTTAACATTAGTAAATACACTGCTAACGAAACTGTAAAAGATTCTGAAAACCAAAAGTTTTTTTGTGTTTTCTACTGCTCGACCATGAGGCGTAACACCATGCCATTTTCATCATACCGATCAAGCATAGGAAAGTGTCTCAGTTTTCCATCATCCCCTCTTATTCATCAGATTTATCACTAGCAGATTACTTTGTGTTCCCTAAAGAGAAGTTTTACCTCAAAGCAGTGGCGTGCGGTCCATATGTGCAGGGTGTGCACTGCACACCCTGGCAAAATTATGAGAGACAGTAATTTTCTGCACCTATGTCTACCTATCTTTATATGGTGTATAATAAATATTACTTATAATATATTCAAATATTATGTTGATTTGCTCGCTTGCATTCCCGCAGTGCGTGCGGTACTAGGTGCTGCAGCACGTAGAGCGTTCAAAAGCAAACGAACATGGGACGTTTTGATGTGTACGCACTGCGCACTAATAGAAAATCACGCTTTACATGTATGGGCTACTGGAGAAGCACAGCATACTGTAGCACTGAGGCAAGTGCAGCTATTTTTCCTGCACTTGGCATTCAGAATCATCCGAAGGTACGGTTTATTAAGCGTTGTATTAGAGCGTGGACTTACGTGCTGAAGCGCTTTTGGTTTTTTAACTGATTAACTGGCCATACGATTTTGCAGACTGTTAATGTTTAAATTTATATATTGTAGGATTTTGTTTTTATGGAAATATGAAAGAAGTATTTCATCAAAAGAAAGGCAAATGTTTTAGTGTGATAAAGTAATTTCGGTGATTTAATATATTTATAGAAATAATTCGCTGAAAAACAGTTTTGTTTTGTTAGGCAAAACAGAAACAAATTTTAACAGAACAGTCCGAATTTTACCATTCATTGTGTCTTACAGACGGTATATAAGTTATATCTGTAACACCGTATCCCTGGTTTTGTTTTTAAAAATTGTTAAGATGTTTTTCGCAGAATATATGATTTCTAAATGTTAGAAACAATTAATAAATATAATTTAATCCACTGACCGAACAAGAAGCAGTTCGTTCTATTGTGCCAGCGTGTAGTGAAATCCTCTGCACGAGGAATAGGCATTCGGTTTGTCGGCACCAATGAGCATCCTGATGTCATCAGGCTGATGATAGGCACCGCAGGGGCGGGCGCCGTGAGGTGCTACATTTGCTAAAAAAACAAGTTTCTCGTGGAAGCCCGAAGCGTTGCTTTTTCGACAACACAAGACATGATTTTTGCTTCAGTGTTATTAGAATTTTCACAAATTTAGCTGTTTTTATAGTTATACCTCGACTACTCGTAGGTACATATTTTATTTATTGTATTCTTTAAATTTATATTCATAATAAATAATCCATTTCAGAATGGAGAACTCAGATGTCTCAATAATTAATGATTTATTGGAAAATCCATTTTCGAGACGAGACGTTACTACAAAAAACGAAATAGTTAAATTAAGTAGACCGATGCCGGATATTATTATTATTGTTGTTGTTTTCTGCACACCGTGCATGAAAACCTACCGCACGCCACTGCCTCAAATGATATTCTTTTAGTATTATAAAAGGGACTCGTACCCAGAAGCTGAAGAGTATTCGAAATGAATAAATTCTACAAAGCAATCAAGCCAGCTTGTACGCATGTGCCAAACGCTGTGTGGACATTTCTTTAGTCCTGCTATTGGCGGGAATAGATTTTATACTGAAGGCTAAGCAGAAAGAACGTTCAAGCCAGCTGTACTCATCTGCCAAGCGCTGTGTTGACTTTTCTTTGGTTCTACTACTGAAATGTATGGGTTTTTAATTGAAGGCTAAGGAGTAGAAAAGTCGTTTTTACAATTTTCGATTTCGTATGAACTTAGTGCTAAAACTTGGAAGATGAAATGTGTATGCAATCTGAGATATTTAAAGACGTTACACTGATTGCTATTAGTGGTTAAGGTTTATTTAAATATTTGCATTTATCAAGACGTTTCCATGCAATTATAGAATGGCGCATGAAAATGGCTCCAGCGTAGAATCGGGTTCTCCTTCGTCTGGCTACAAATTTTGTTCAGTTTTGGAAATGAAACCCATTTCTAGTTTCCAAGTTTTAACTTGCTTTTAGTTTTTTGATATTTTAAGTTAAAATTGATGGATGTGTGCATGGATAAAGGCAATGCGCAGTGTTAAGTGTGTGCAATACACTGATGTCTCTTAAATGAAAATAGATCAATGTTTACATGGACAACGAGTTTGTGCAATTCTTTGACTTTTATTTTCGTTTTGTGTAGCTGTCATCTTGAATTGTGCCTTGGTGGCGCCGATCTTGGCGTCAAAAGCGAATCGAAGAAACAAGGGGCACCCAATTTTAAACATTTACTCATGAAATATTTTACACTGGAAATAGTGAGTAAAATTTGAATTTATGAAAAATAACGAAAAATAGGGCATTAAAATACTTAACGACAGGCATTGTTAACCAGTATGTGAGTTTCAGTTTGCGTAGCTTCTTAGCGTGTTACTACATCAAGGTGGACTGAAATCTGTGCAAACTCCTAACTAATTAAAAATCAGGAATAGCTTTGAAATCAGGAATATATTGATTGGTATATGAAAGACGTCCCATAAATACGGATACATTTTAGAAATATCCTGTAAAATCAGCAGATTGGTGTATCAGAGTGCGGTCTGAACCTAAGGACGTATCACAAGAAGTTACATTTTTGGTTTAAACTTTTACCGATAAAATGGTGCTGCATCATTAATTATCAATATCGTGAAAAGGAGCATTTTTAGTAGAAGTTGTGAACCTGAGAGCTCAAGATGGACTGTACTATCAGTAGCACTATAATATGCTTGTTAAAATTTTATCAACTTTTCGGTATTAAAATTTTAGATGATTCAATAGATAAGTGAAAAATCACTTACTTTCTAAAGGTCTGCTCTGGAACTGCTTGTATTATTTTCTATTTCCGTTAGTCTAAGCTAAAATTCTAATCACTGCAGAACACTATTATGAATATTTTCTGAAATTTTAATTCGCATGTGAAAGATATTTACATAATATTTACAGGTTGCAATCATTACAAGCATTATGTTTCAAATATATACGGAGACGGTCTACCGATTCAACTTATATTAGACGCGTAACATGTTCAGCTAACTACGTTTTGTCTTTTCCGCCAGAGGGCGTTCATGGGAGCTGATTTATATGTAAACAAATGTGACACTCTCACCTTGAGATCCAGTATCAGCAGAGGATGAACCTGAACTGACCTAGAGTTCAAGTCCTTTGATATTGCGTCATGTGTCGAGTTCTGTACCTCACTTTAATGTCCGACTCAGGTGTAAGGTTGAGTTCAAGAGGTATGAGGTTCTTAGTGGGTTTTATAATCTCCCCTTGTGCAGTTTTGACTTTCACTAGTCTAATGTGTCTGTCGTGAGACGGAAAAATTTTCAGGATTCTAGCTAAGGGCCAGCTTATCCTTTTTCCATTGTTGGACACGATGACAAGATCACAAACTTTCACAGACGATGGTTCGCTGATGAATTTTTAGCTTTGTTTTAGTTTCTCTAAATATTCTACTCGAAATCTTTTCCTAAGTTTTGGTTCGTATTGCTCTCGCAGTCATAAATAATTGTCAACAACTCTTCGTAATTCAGAGAAGTTTTACAAATGACTTTCGAAGAATTCTCTTTAGTACTCCAATTAATCTTTCCCACCACCCTCCCCAGCACGGCGAAGAAGGAGGAATAAATTTCCATTCAATTTTCCTAACTGTTGCATTTTCTAATATATAATTCCAATCTATGGTCTTAAACAAATTATTTGTTCCAACAAAATTGGTTCCATTGTCGGAGTATACAGTGACAGGTCTACCCCTTTGAGCGACAAATCGCCTGGAGGCTTGCAGTAAACTTTCGGTTGACAGACATCAAACTAGTTCTAAGTGAATTGCTCTATATATCACGCAAGTAAAAATGACAATCCACGTTTTCTGACCTCCTTTTAAAATCAATGGATCCGTCAGATCAACAGCAATAATCTCAAATATTAAGGCATCTCTTATTCTGTCCTCAAGTAGTGGTGCTGGAAGAGTCTTGCAAGAATCAGAGTCGAACCTTCGACATCGCACACATTTTTGGATAATTTTGCGTACGGTCTTCGTACTTTTTATAATCCAATACTTTTCACGTAAAGTGCACATAACGAATTGTACTCCAGCGTGACTTAGCGTTTCATGTTCAGATTTGATCACTTTTAGTATTAACGGATGATCTGAAGGAAGTAAAATTGGTTAACGAAAGTCATCTTCATCACCTCTTTGAAAGATACGTGTCTTCACTTTTATAAGGCCATTGGAGTCCATGATAGGTTGTAGAGCACGTATTCCCTTGTCTTTCAATCCTTCAAAAGATTCTAGTTGGATCAGTCGAAGAATCATTGTTTCGGCTCCTTTTATTTCTTCGACTGAGATTCTACCACGAAATTTTTCAGATGATTGTGCGGTTGCATTTTTAATGAACCTAGAGATTCAAAACACGACTTTTGCGATCTTTTCAAAACTTGAAATTCTGTCAAAACGTTTATCGGCAATCGTGTTATTGCTCGTTGAAGCCACAGGTCGTTTTCTCTCTCCATTTACTAAGTCAGGATTTTCTCCATGTGCAAGAGGCCATAGATCCAGTCTGGTCCTTTCCACCGTTCGGATTTTCTCAACTCCTTAGCAGAACGACAGCGAGATGGCAAATCCGCAGGGTTGAACTTTCCTGGAATGTGATGCCTTTGATCTGGATTACTCAAATTTCGATTCTCATTCACGCGATTTGCTACAAAAGTGGACCAATTTTCTTTCTTTTTTATCCAAAAGAGGGCATTTGTAGAATGCGTCCAGTAGAAAACTGGAACGTCTTTCAGTTTCAGATCTTCTCTTATTGTATGAGAAAGTCTGGCTCCAATAGTGCATGCGAGTATCTGTAGTTTAGGTATGGTGACTGGTTTTAGAGGAGCAACTCTAGCTCTCGATTGTATCAATTGACAAGTGACTCTACCCTCACAGCTGTGTCTAAGAAAAATGCAGGTCGCCTAAGCGTCCTTGCTTGCGTCCGAAAATACAAGCATAGTTGTACTTTCGTCTATTTTATGAACTAGTCTATGAATTTTGATGTCTTTAGAATAGTTTAACTGAGATAACCATGCAAAAAATTTCTTTGCTAGATCATTCGGCAGATTCCTGTCCCAGTTAATTTTCTGTTTCCAACACTCCTGCAGAATCAGTTTAGGCGTGAGAATAACTGGACTAGTAAACAGAATTGCGTCAAAGATTTTACTCAATTCGGAAAGAACAGATCTTTTGCTCAATACAAGATTTTCTTCATCTTTTATGTGACAATACAAAGTGTCGTCAAAGAAGTCCCATTTCAGTCCCAATACTGATAGAACTTTCTTTTTAATCTTCATCACAAAAGTTTAGAATTGAAGTTTCATTTTTAAGTCTATTATGTTTCCAACCTCTTACGTCAAATTTCGCAGTACCCATTATTTCTCTAGATCCCTCGGTAAATGAGTTCAGTTTTTCAATTGATTCTACGCTCGCTACACAGTTATCCACATACATGGCGTTCTTTAGCTTTGAAGCTATTTCCTGGTGTTGTTCCGGTACATTTTCGAAATGGTAGTTAATCGTCGCATAGAGTAAAAAGGAGCTGGCATTCACGCCGAATACAACCCTTCGGTGTCGATATATAGTCAGTTTTACAGGCTGTCCTATCTCCCACCATAGGAACTGGAGAAAATCTCTATCTTCTGGCTTCACACTTATTTGCAAAAAGGCTCTTTTTATATCAGAAATTACCACATATTTTCCGTCTCGAAATTTTGTCAAAGTGTTTGGGATTAATTCAAGATAATTAGGACCTTTTTCAAAGAAATTCGGTATCCCTAACCCGTTTCCGTATTAGGGATACCGAATTTTTCTCCTTTGCAGATGCATCGAATACTGGTCGAATTTTCCCCAAACACTGCTCTATGCGGCATATAATGCCCTTTGATCCTTTCTGCTTCTAAAATATCGACAGGTCCAATAATTCCCTCTTTTACCCAATCCTCTAAAACAGTTTCATAGGCTCCCAAGGAATCCTTGGCCTGAAGGCTTTTCGCGCAAAACTTCAGACGCTTTTCTGCAAGGATTCTATTATCTGGCAACTCAGGGTGAATTTGAAGCCATGGAAGTGACACCTGATACCTTCCCGTGTAATCTCTTTCTAAAGTACGGATAAAATAATTTTCTGTAGCTTTTTCAATTTCTTTTCTTTGGGAAAGAGCTGGTTCAGTTATCCCGATAGAATCAAGAGACCACAAGTCTCAAATTTTTGTGTCACTTATGCGTAGGGATAAAAGATCTTCATTCAAATTTTTTCCTTTTACCCTCGTTCTCCCTAATATTGAAAAGGCAAGGTGGGTATTCAATGCTACTAAATCTTCCGTTATGTGTTTTATTTTCCCTGTAAAATGTTTTTCGGTATAATCTGCTCCTATTAGCATTTGTATTTCATTAGGGTTTTTTTTTTTTTTCAAATAAGCAAGAATTCTCACTAATAGTTACATCACTGGGAAACATTTTGTTACCCATCAGCTTCTTCATGCGGTCCCTATCCTCCAATTTTGAAATATACGAACATATGTTTTTGGAATGATAACTTCCATTTTACATGTAAATCCCGTTTCCGGATTACGTAACTTAATTATATATTTGTTATGATTTTCCCTTTTCCAAAAAGCCCATTTGTCACACTTTCCCGACCTAAATATTTTAGTTTCAACTTCTCCGCAAGAAATGCACTGATATATGATCTGCTACTTCCGCTATCTAGAATTATTCTGATAAAATTGCTTTCACCATTTCCGTAAACATTGACAATTAAAGTTTGCAGGATTGCATTTTCATAAGACCAATTATTCGTTAAAACCTTATTTTCAATTTGTTCTTCCTTAATTTCCCCGTTTTCTTTTTTAAACACATTATAGTGGCATGTCGTTGTTTACATAATTCGCATCTTACTCTAGAAATACAATTAATACTAAGGTGTCGTCGATTTAAACAGCGATAACATATTCCTTTCGTTTTGCATTTATCTTTTTTCCTCAGTAGAGCATAAAAATGCTTGTTTACACATTATAGACTCGTGATAAGATACATGGAGTTCCCCCCCCACACACAATCTATTTAATTGATCAAAAAGAAATTCTACTAGATGATTCAAATCGTAATTTGACTTTCGAACTGTTTTATTATATTCCAAAACTAAATCTGTGGGCAATATTTTAAGCAATATACGTGTTAATAAAGCTCCATATGTTTCTGAGGTCTATTTAATGATTCAAGACATCGAATATGTTTCTGTATCACACTTGATGTTAAAGCAGTTTTTTCACATATTAAAAATAAAATTTTTAATTAAATGGTTTTTGTATTTAAAAATGTGTTTTGGTATTTTTAAAGTTTTTCTTTTTTCACCTAAGTATTTAATTAATTTATATTCAATCATTAAAGAAATACTTTTTATTCATCCACTCAAGTTAAAACGTATTTTTTTAAACTTGTAGTGGACGACACTTGATGTTAATGCGGTTTTCTCACATATTAAAATTTTTAAACATTTTTAATTTAAAATTTTGTTTTTGAATTTAAAATTTTTTTTTCATTTTAAAACTTGTTCTTTGTTAACATAACTAAATTCTCTTATAAAATTGTTATATTGTTAGTCATTTTATTAAAGACAAACTTAGAATGAAACGAAATCTTATGTTCTGCAGAAAACAGGACATACAAAAAAGTGAAAAACATTCGCCAACTTATTCAAATATATAGTTTTATTCAGATCTTTTTCTAATTATGAAAAATAATTGATTTAAGCTATGATTTAACGGTTTTGAACGCTTTTGTGGGAAAAAAATTTTTCTAATATTATTAAGTAAAAATGGCATTACATCCAACAAAATATTCATATACTTCTACATTTGTATTTCTTTTCCTATCTATGTTAACATAATTTAGTGGAAACAAATTAAGATGGCAGTTGTCATCGAACAATATTTACATTTGACGAAACGTTTTACAAAGACAGTTTTTCATTTCTTCAACAAGGTTCCAATGCAATATCCAGCACCAATGCCAGTGATAAAGAGAGAAAAAATTAGACGTGTATGTCCGTATATTGCTTTACGAACCATATTATTTTTTCCGTTGAGAGAGTTAATATAATAACGACAATTATCATTTGAAATTTTTCTTCTAGCTTCTGCTGTCGTTAGGCCAGTTTCAGGTTGTTCCAGAGGTTCGTCGGAAGAAAAATCCGCATCACTTTGTTCTGCATTCTGTTTCAATTTTCGTTCAGTGTATCTGTTCGCGTTTACAGGAAAAACATCAAGAGGATCGTCTTCAGTGTTTGGAACAGTCGTCTGGATGTCTCTCAAATAAGTTTCAATAGGAGTAATATCTTTGTGTTCCGTCTTGCATATTGCGTTTTCTCTGTAAGCGTTTAAAACCCTATTTAAAAGTGATTCTTGCTCGGAATTCTTCAGTTCATTGCAAGTTCCGGTATAGAAAGTTCCGTTACTTGATTTATTCTCCTGCTTGTGACCCTTAACGACATTACCGCCAGAATCCAGCAATATATTAAAAATTCCATGAGTGATGTTTTCATCTATACCAGAGTTTTTTCCTGATTCAGTATAACCAGATCTACGAAATGATTTATTCTCCAATTCTTCAAACTTGGTAACATTTTCATCAGAGCCCGGTACATTATGGTAAATTTCTCTTCTGGTGTCTTCTATATTCGTTGTTTTTACGCTTTCTTCAGAACATCCATTCTTGCTCGTTGGAGGAATTTGATTGTTTGCAGAGGATTCAGTTTCATCCCATTCTGTCCATAGATCTATCAAATTAATGTCATCTTCCAGGTTCATGTTTCTACTGATGATGGTGCTCATGCTTATGTCGTTACACGCCAATGGAATCTTACATTGGATACGAAATTTCTTTGCATCCGAAATTTCCGCATATCGCCCATCATGTGTTTGTCTATTTTTCATTAAAAAACTTCTTAAGCTGTCGTTTTCATCAACATCAAATAGTTCTTCACGTTCATCAGCTTTCATTCCGGTCACAGAGAATATTTTCTCGGAATTATCTTCATTTTCAGCAACAGCAGAAATTTCGTGAGAAATAAGTCTTCCTTGAAAACAGTCATCAAATTCCATAGTAACATCAGAAGGGACACTATCGTTTTGTCGTTTAGCACATTTCTTATTCGGCAAAAAGGATATTTTCCTAATATTGCGTTTTACACCAGAGTTTCGTTTTCGATTGGGTTTCAAAGTGTGTGCAATAATTTTATGAAGGCAATAAATGAATGCACGAATTCTCTTTGTACCAAATGATAGATAAAAAATTGTCACATAAAGCAATATAACCATG
Source organism: Stegodyphus mimosarum (assembly GCA_000611955.2). Taxonomy (NCBI): domain Eukaryota; kingdom Metazoa; phylum Arthropoda; class Arachnida; order Araneae; family Eresidae; genus Stegodyphus; species Stegodyphus mimosarum. The sequence continues at coordinate 125,301 of KK116099.1, forward strand.
CAACTTGCCTGGAATCCGAGATAGTTAAAAACATTGGAAGAGAAAGCATTCGTTGGCATGAAAACCACAATAGCTGTTGGTATCAAGAAGCAAAATGTAAAAATTATCTTACTCAGCAGTCCATGCATCATGCACTGCAATCGCCGTTTTACGTCTCACTCACACCACCTAAAACAGTTTCTAATTATAAAATCGCTTTTCTGTAAAGCTTTAAATGAGCAAACCAAATCGCTTTCTGAAAGCAGTTCTCTCCAGAAAGTAAATAACACTTGATTTAAAATAAATTGTTCAGATAGGTTTTCTAACAATACTGTTCTCTTTGTTACGAAGAGACTTCGTTAACAATGAAAAAAGCTGTTGGAAACTTCATAAACAAACCGTTTTGGTTTGTTGTATAATAAGTGTATAATTTTTACAAGACTTTTATGCATAATAAGTGAGAATAAAAAATTTAACTTCTTTTTATTTTTGTATTGTTACACCAAAATTTCTAGTATTACTGAAGCAATTAAATATGGAATAATAACTGTAACCGCGAAATTAATATATACAGGCATTTTTCAATCACAATTTTAGAAAATAAACACATTTCATATTTATTGATGTAGCAGTTTAGAATGTTTTTGAAGACATTTCTTTCTTATCTTTATACGGACAGTCGTGAGACTTATGTTTTTCAGTACTTCTTACACAACGAGGTTCATTATGACATGCGGTCTGAGTATGGCCGTACCGCTGGCAATTGAAACTTTGCGTCGGTCCGATCCTACCGCGATAAGATATAATAGTTATTTTCGTGTCGAATAGAAATCTGATATCCCTGATTCCTATTAGATTAGCTATTTCACGTATATGTGAGGAAATTTTGAATTAAAAACTGTAATATTTTGCAGGTGCGTTTAGAAATTCATCTACTTTATGATGATGGCAAAAATTGTTTAGCTTATTATTCACAATTTCTTTCAAACAATTTATAAAAATTATAAAAGAGTGCAAATTTTAAAAATTAATCTTAAAAAATAGGCGAATTTTATTATGAATAAACCTAAATTTCGAAATATGAAAGGAAGAAACAAACAACTATAAAAAACGCACATGTAAATAAATATATACCAATTTCAATTAAAATTAAGAAGCTAAAATTTTGAGAGCTAATTTTTTTAAAAATTACTCTTGCGATTATCGCAAAACATGGCAGTTTGGCATAATTTGAGTCTTAGACTCGAAATATGGAAAACATTATTTGTCATGTCATTTCAGAAAAAGTTCGATTTTGTGTCCAAATACCTCTTGTAATGGGGTGTGGATGAACAATATCTTCAAAACATTCCTTTAAGAAAGACTGCAAGGTTCTTGATACCAAGTAGACTAAGAGCACATACAATAAAATGCTATCCTGCGCTATGATGGGGTGGGCAAGAGGACTATCTTTAAAAAATCCCCTCAGGAAAGACAAGAAAGTTCTGCAGACTAAGAGGAGATGCAATACAATTCCATCCTCCGCACTTTGACGATCAATTGTCCTGAGCCTAGCAGTCTAATGTATTACAATTATAACAAAGTTTAATGTATTACATTAGACTAGCAGCCTAAATGTATGAGCACGGAGACGACATCTAATAAAACTTGATGAAAGATAATTTAACCACTTAGAAATTGGTGAGATCCATAACTAAAGGAAACCTTTGAAGACCGAATCCATAAACTACACTTGCATTAACCCTTAAAATCTGCTATAAAATCTATATTATTTTCGACCCACACTAATAATAAAAGAAATTTAATCTTCAGTTATATTCTTCATATTACGTATTTTTCTCCCAAATTGAGCATGATTTCCAAATCACTTATTCTTCAATATCAGTAATTACTTATTTTTTCGTTTCACAATTAGAAGCATCTCAGAACTTTTATTAATCCAGACCAGGGCTTCTTAAACTTTTTTTAGTCGCCTACCCTTTTTATCATTGAGATTTGATTCGCGACCCCACGACCCCATAGTATTTATGAAAATTTTGTGGGACCCCATAAGCATTATGCAAATCTTCACACGTGAGTAAAACTATGAATTTTTTCACTCGTACTGTTATATACTATTGCAGTTTTAGGTCATGAACTTTAATTACTAATTTTAAGACATAGAACAATGTGAAAATAATTTTAAATACGTAACAGACGAAATGACAGCCTCACGTGCAAAGCAAGTAAAAAAATGAATTTATATCATAATAAAATGCTTCGAAACGTTTTAGTTTTTATTTGTTTATACTGTCTTATCTTTGTCTATTTTCAGATACATTGTGTAAAAATATTTGATAATTGTAAGATTATTATAATAAGTTAAAGAAATATCAAAACTTAAAATTTTTGGCAACCCCCTGCGGCAGGTCCTACGACCCCCATAGGGGTCGTGACCCACAGTTTAAGAAACTCCGATCTAGACAAAGAATAAAATTTGTACAATCATTAAGATTTTTTGCGCAATGATTGGCCGAGATTTAAACTCTGGGCGGTAGAATACGCGTCAGGTGTATTTCTAGTTACCCCAGAAGGCATATGGTAATAGACATATGGTAATAGACACGACAAAGAATAAAATGGCATATGGTAATAGACTTGACAAAGAACAAAATATCATAGGAAAAGAAAGAAGAAAATCAAAGAATATGGTAATAGAAGATATATGGTAATAGAATATATGGTAATAGAAGATATCAAAGAATAAAATTCTTACCTAGAAGGCATATGGTAACAGACATGACAAAGAATAAAATTTGTACAATCATTAAGATTTTTTGCGCAATGATTGGCCGAGATTTGAACTCCGAGCCTGTAGAATACGCGTTGGGTGTGTTTCTAGTTACCACAGAAGGCATATGGTAAGAAAGGATAAAATATTTTACAGATTATATAAATATACAGTAAAAATAATACTAACAGTTTTTTCACTTTGAATGGATCCTTAATTACAAGAGTAACGCGAAGTTCTTAAGGAAAGTTGTCGGGCTTTCATCGCCAAACTTTCAGGCACCAAAGACAAACACCACCAAACCGTCAAGCTATGCAAAGTGGGATGTTTGTTAACCTCTCATAATATATGCAGCCATTATTTGGCAAATGTACATCTGTGAGATTTGAAGTCTTATATAAAAGTCCGAGTTAAAATTCTAATCTGTTAAAAGTTTTGCTAACGAGTCCCATGTTACGCTGCCTGTTGAAATTTGTTGTGCATAAAGCTACCACTTTTTGTTCCATTGAACAACTTGCCTCAAGAGTTGTGGAAGTTTCTAACACTTTACTATACTCTATATGTCAAAGTGTAAACCATTGCTAAACCTCTGAAACACGCTTCAAGAATTATGTACAAAGAAATATACCCCCTTTCCTAAATTTCAATAAACTCCCGACGCAGGAAGCTTGGCCTCTGCGGGTGAGAATAGCTCTAGATCTAGATAATTAGTGTGATAGGGTTCTAACAAATTCACCTACAGCTCCGTGGTGACCTGCACTCTTGTTCCTGTCCTGTCCTGTCCTGCCACACTTTACTCGGTGTTGTCTTCTGCTTTCGGGTAACTGACACTAAGGATTGTTATGCTCCGACAAGGTAAACAACTATTTACAAAGCTCTTCATATACATCGGAATCATGTCGCCTTTTTGTTGTTTGGAGTCATCTCCTTGACTCGCCATTAACCTTAACATGAGGATTACTAAACATTTGTCTAATTGTACAACAGACTTGAAACTCCCCAAACCTAATTCAGTGGAGATCCAATGTACATAATCTCTGTGTCTTTCCTGAAGCAACAAACACTTCTGTAGGCCATGCATGCCATCTGCCTGGAATTCATATTATAATACAACACTTCTATTTTTCACAAATGCAAAATGTATACAAATTTATGAGTGCAAATATTTACGTGACGCCAAACATTGTACACTGCGAAGAAAAAAGGAGGGATACAGTTCAATATCTTCCGTTCTACTGGACCGATTCACAAAATTCAAACTGCGTTTTTCATGTCACGAAAGCCCGACCTTAAGATATGTATAAGATTTATATATAGCATTGTTCTAATACAGGTATTTTGACACAAATTAGGTCCTTTTTCAGAAATAACATACCTGAAATACATTGTTTTCCATATTTAGATTTTAAGCTTCAAAGTCTGCTTAAATATTACATTTTGTAAACTTTGGGACGAAATTTACGGAGAAACTCAAAAAATTTAACTTGGCGAATTTTTTTCAGTTTGCGCCAAAAATAATTCACTTGGCGAACTTCTTGATATATGGCAACCTATTTTTCTATCTCTTCCGTTGTATGGGAGCGAAAAAACAGTTACATCATTCCTACCTTTTGATTTTGTGCATGAGTGGAAAAAATTCACATCGTTGCTACCTTCAAATAATTTTAGCAATGTGCGTAAACCACATAAGATGTTATTATCGCTTTAAGCAATTATGCTAAAATTCAAAAGGCGCCAACATATAAATTCCCGTATATCTTCGAAACTTTTGACTAAAAAGCTCTAATTATTTGCAGGTGTACTTAGAAATACATCTACCTTAAGCTGATGGTAACACATTTATAGGGTATAATTCAAAATATTTTTCCAAAAATTCATAAAAATTGTTTGAAAATAGAAATTTTAAAAACAAATCATAAAAAACGGGTGAATTTTATTTGAAGTGAACCTAAACTTTGAACTTTGAAAGAAGGAATCAAATAAGTGTAATAAAAAAAGAGATATTAATAAATACATAACAGATTGAATTAACATGGAGGAGCTAAAACTTTGAGAGATAATGTTTTATAAACTACGCGTGCGATTTTTATAAAACTTGACAGTTTTGCATAATTTGAGTCGTAGAATCGAAATATGGAAAACAATTGGCAAGTCATTTAAAAAAGTCAGATTTTGTGTCAAAATACCTGTATTAGAACAATACTATGTATAAATCTAATACATATCCTAAGTCGCGCTCTCGGGACATGCAAAACGCAATTTGAATTTCGTCAATCGGCCCAATAGAATGGGAGATATAGAACAGTCTCCCCCCCTCTCTCTTTTTTTTTCCGCATTTTTAAAAAAAAGAATGAGAAATGAAATCAGAATTGAAGATATTCCCTTTAAATGCATTCCACCCAAGTCCCGTGATGTGCCTCTTTCGGATTACTGTGCATTTGGACTTTTAAAATAAGCTCTTTATAAGGGGTATCCCAAAACATTGGATGGACTCTGGAAGATTGTGAAGGAGGAGTGGAATAAAATTAACCTGAGATTTTAAGAAAAGAACTTTTATCTTGAAACTTATCTTGAAACTCAAGATGTAATATAATAGGTCAGCAGAAGGGCTATCGGACTGAACACATTAGACAATAAAAATCTAGGGTCTGCTTATATATAAATCTTTGCAGAATCGTTACAAAAATGTGTGAACACCCTCTGTATTGTTAGTTTTATTCAAATTAATAGATCATTTTTATAGTTAAAAAATAAAACCAACAAACTTAGCTATTCGTTAGTGATTCTTCCTGTTTCTAAATTGCAATTAAGTTTGAATACCAGTAGTCAAGACAACAACAGCCATAAGTTCTGGGTTCACATTCAAAGCAACCCGCTCTTATAATTATATAACTGTATAACTTAAAGTTCTAATGCATCAAATAAAATTATTTCACATGTAAGAGACATTAGGTATATAAGGTATTTCTCCCACCTTCTTCGCATGCCTTCGTGGTGTATAGTGGTCTGCATGCTCGACGCGTAACCGAGAGGTTCGCGGTTTGATTCCCGGAGAAAACGTTGCACATTTTCATTCTTCTGCTTCTAAAAAAAAATCCTAATGTCTCTACAACTGGAGCTTGAAATAAAAAAGGTGGTGGATGATGATTCTCCACCACCGGGATTTGGCGACTGAGTCCCCCAAAACCCCAGTCGCCCTTTAAAAGTGGGAGTATATAAGGTAATTCTCCCACCTTCTGCATATGCCTTCGTGATGTAGTATTCTGCCTGCTTGACTCGTAACCGACAGATCCGCGGTTCGATTCCCAGCGAAGGCGTTGCACATTTTTCATTCTTCTGCTTCCAAAAAAATCCTATTGGTTCTACAGGTATTTTTTAAAAGCAGGAGATGGAAAAATAAGCAATGTCCTCGCCGGGTACTCGAACCTCGGGCCTCTCGAATACGCGCCGAGTGTGTTAACTATTACATCACGAAGGAATGCTAAAAAGGCGACAGAAATATCTTATAGGCATAAATGCATAAAACTACATCTGCTATGAACCAGTAACTGAAAATTCTCAAATTGCCATTTACCACTGGAAAGCTACGATCAAATAATCTAAGATGGCAACATGCATATAGTGTACGGTTGCAGTTTCGGTCAGAACTAACTCTTCACATTTTCGTTACAATTAATTAGTTTTATTTGCATCTATCTCTAACGAATGAACATCATAAAAATTAAACATAACAGATTAATACCTAACATTATGAAAATTAAACTTAGCAAATTAATAAAGTTAGGTTATCAGGCGGGAAATAAAAAAATGTTATGAAAGCAAGGATACTAGCACACGTCATTTTAAAATATTGTGAATTTTAAAATAAATAAGGGATGTCATTCTTTGAAATTTTATTAAAAAGTATTTGAAAAATATATCCTGATTCATGAGACGAATAGTTTCGAAAGAAAGAAGGCCTAGCAAGAAATATTTTCTTCACCAAACTTCGAACGAAAAATTCAACCATTTCTTATCCCTACCATTGTCATATTATCTCCGTCATATATATTTCGAGAGGTGTAACTGGCATGAATTTTGCTTTCCACTTTTCAATCGTTTCTTCTTGTCAACATGTTCAAAACCAGTTTGAAAAAGTGCCGCTCCGAGAAAAAAAAGATTCATCTTTCAAAAAAGCAAAAAAAACTCTTCTTCATTTTCGCTCGGCTCTGTTGTATTCTAGCTATACAAACAAATTCTTCGTGAATTCGTTTCTAATTTTATAAAAAATAACAGTGAGACTAAGTATTTTAGGCATTTTTGAATTATAAATAACAGTGAGACCAATTATTTTAGACTAATTATTTTAGAAAAATAACAGTGTGAGTAAATTAGTGAGACTAATTATTACAATACATTTGTTATCTAGCTAATTATTACATTACCATAAGAGACAGTTAAGAGACAATAAGTTAAGAGACAATTATTGTTAAGACACTAAGTTATAATATTATTGTTAAGACAATAAGTTACATTACAATAAGAGAGACTAATTATTACATTACATTTATTATTACGATACATTTATTATCGTCACATATATCGTTCACATTTGCTTTCAGAAAGTTATCATTCATTACAAAAAACGGTACCATTAATTAATGTTGATGATAAAAAGTAATAACAATGTTCATTTGTTTAGAAAAAGTTTTTTATGCAGGTCTGCCGCATGTGTACTTCGAAAAAAAAATAGGGGGATAATTTTTATGTCTTGTTCTACTGGGCCGATTGACGACACACTGAAAAGGCACGCTCTTGTGTTAAGAGAATATAAGAATTATGTTGTCATTCCTTTCTTTCCATCATTTAGCTATGAAATTGCACGTATTTTAGAGAAAATTAACTTTCGGGTCGTCTATTCTAATATCAATAAAATTCCGAATTCCATACTTAAGGATCCCATTCTGGATATGAATTCCTGGGGTATTTACAGGACTCTTTGCTGGTGTGGTTTAATTTACATTGGGCAAACTGAGAGAGCTTTAAAACTTCGCGTTAAGGAACGTGATGTATATGTTACGAAGAAGGAAACACAGAAGTCCTCTCTTGTCCAGCATTGTTGGTCCGAAAATCACACTTTCCATTTTTCTGCAGCCAAAATTATTCAAAAAATAACTTCCGTTGGGGAATTAGATTTTCTGGAGGCGTTTCACATCTAAAAAAATCTTTCTGTTCTAGTTAATAACCTTAATTCCAATTAATGTCCTAGTTAATAACCTTAATTAATCTTTACCTTCAGCCTTAAAGGAAATTATGTTTTAGTTTTCTTGTTTCATCAACAGATGGCACCAATAGCTTAACTCCTACCCAGCCATTCTTATCTTATCATTATCTGTTATCTCGTTCATTTGTACTTTGGCAGCTGAGGTTGATGGTTCCGTAAAACCATCGAAACTAGTTCTGTTAAAATTTGTAAATATATCTCTGATTTTTGTTGCTTGACTTTAATTAATTGTCTAAATTAATTGTTGTTTGACTTCTAAATTTACTGTACCTCTATAACCCATAGTTTTTGAGATAAATGCGAAAGGATCATACGACTTCATGTCCTCCGCTGGATTCCTCAATGCGAAGACATTTTTTTATAAAGCTTTTTATATTTGAGCTTTACCAAATTTTTACCGTATCAGATGAACCCCTCTTTTGATGACGATTTCAATACTTGATGATGTGAAGATAAGGCTTCATGCCTAAGTACTCCTTAATGACACACTTCCTTAGTCAGCTGGATTGGATGTGGGAGTCCGGTTTTAGGACCGTCACGATCACCAGATTTGACCACTTTGGATTTCTTCTTATGGGACCATGTGAGGGAATCGGTCTATCAAAACCTAGTTACTACAGTAAGTGCTAGTTTTTCGTTGGACACTATACTGCTGCAACGTGTGCAGTCAACGGCGCGTTCACTTACGATTCGATATGCGTATAGGACATTTATGATTATCTCTAATTATCTTCCTATATAAACATATGCAAATACCGATGTTCTGTACCTGATATAACGCCATACTCTTCCTTTGCTTTTACCTCGAAAAGTATGAGTCGTTCGTGTACACTGCGCAAGAAAAAAAAATGGGACAGCACTATACCTCCCATTGTACTGGGCCGATTGACGAAATTCAAATTGCGTTTTGCGATTTAGGATGTATATTAGATTTATATATATCTTTGTTCTAATATAGGTATTTTGACACAAAATGAGACTTTTTCTGAAATAACATACCCTTTTATTTTCCACATTACGATTCTACGACTCAAATTATGCCTAAATATTAAATTTTATAAAATTTGGTGCGAAATTCACGGAAAAATTCAAAAATTTAACTTGGCGAATTTTTTTCAGTTTGAGCCAAAAATTATTCACTTGGCGAACTTCTTAATATGTGGCAACCTATTTTCCTTCCCTTCCATTGTGCAGAGGAGGAAAGAAAGTCACATCGTTCCTGCCTTTTTACATTGTGGATGAGATAACAACAACAATTTTGGCATTCCCCGTTCCGCGAATTTAATCGCACTACAGGTCCTACCCCCCAGAGGCCGAGGTTCAACCTCTTTCCCGGCCTCTTGAGAAGCAGGCGCAACGCACCCAATTTGGGGCGTCACTGGTCGTCAATTTGCTACCCACCAGTCGCTCGGGCGAGCCCGTCGCAGGGGGTCATTACCCAGCATACCGAGGGCGCTACCCCCGGGCTACTAGAACCACCCGGCTCTAAGACAGGCCAGACCCCGGGCCGGCCAATAAATGACCTTTCCGGAGTCCTCAGAACCACTAGGTTCATGAATTTTATACCCCCGTGGCCGAGACTGCCTAGGTACAGATCCTAAAAAAAGTCACCATCATTCTACTTTCAAAAAATTCAACAAAGTGCGTAAGCCACATTTTCGTTATTATCGCTTTCAACAAATATGCCAAATTTCAAAACGCGCCAATATACAAATTCGCGTATATCTTCGGAAATTTTGAATAAAAAGCTACAATGTTTTGCAGGTATGCTTAGAAATACACCTACTTTAAGTTGATTGTAAAACTTTCATAAGTTATAATTCAACATTTTTTCGAAAAATTTATAAAATTATTTAAAAATACAAATTTTAATAATAAATCATAAAAAATGGGCGAATTTTGTTCGGAATGAACCTCAATTTTGAACGGTATAAGAAGGAATCCAGTAAGTGCAATAAAAAAAGAGATATTAATAAATACATACCAAATTGAATTAACGCTGAGGAGCTAAAACTTTGAGAGCTAATTTTTTTTTAAAACCACTCGTGCGAGTTTTACAAAACTTAGAAGTTTGCTGTAAATTGAGTCTTAGAATTTAAATATTGAAAAAAATTGTCATGTCATATCAGAAAAAGACCGATTTTGTGTCAAAATACCCATATTTGAACGTTGCTATATATAAATCTAATACATATCCTATGTCGCGCTTTCAAGACATGAAAAACGCAATTTGAATTTCGTCAATCGGCCCAGAAGAACGGGAGATATAGAACTGTCCATTTTTTTTCGCAGTGATTCGAAGACAGGAATCTAGTTTAGGCAGTCTTGATATGACAATCTGTATATTAGTTTAAAACTCCTAACTGTTTTAAAAGGAAACAAATAAAATGTGATAGTTAATACTGATAGCATTAAGATATATATTGTTGCGTGCAAACGGGTTCGTAACGGAATGAATGCACACGTCGTTAAAAAGTTAATAAAATTTATTCTTTTCAAAAGAACGAAAACAAAATTCTGAAATATTTCCTCAGAGATATTCGTACAATATCTCACAGTAGTTATATTTAAAACTACTGAAACGTTGAATACAACTCTATTCAAAATACAGAGAAAGTTAATCCAATCTCACACCGAATTCTCTACAATCAATAACATCACTAAGTAAACAACTACATTTCGCATAACAACAACAACTGAGCTGAGATGTTTTAATCCGTCTTTTTAATCAAGCACGATAATATTCTGGTGAAATCTATCTTCTCGATTTTTATAATTAGCGAAACAGTACAATAACGAGATACTATTTATTAAATATTAAATGCACGCGCTCTTGTATTTTTACTTTTCATTCGTAGTTCTCCCAAATTTCGTCACGCGCTACACTGCACGGGAAAATAAAACAATTTTAATTACAATTCTAAATAAACAGCTAAATGAATACAGAATTCCGTAACAATGTATCACATGTATAATTAAATAACATATGTGTAATTAAAATTAAGTTACTTAGACGTCTTCTTCAGAAGGATGTTATAATTTCAGAACATGAATTTAAGATTTTATTTTAAATTAACATTAACGCCGGCGGTTAAGCTCTTCACTATCATATTCTACGTGAATTTCAATTTCTAATCTCTTAAAAAGTAATTTGTGTCTTGGGCCCACACAGGATGTTATTTATGTCTTGTAATAACAGCATTTGTTATTTAAGGATTGTCGGGATATTAATGTCATATAACCTTTTCAAACAATCTTGAAGACGCAAAGGCATCGGGACTAAACGTAAACTAGAGCTTCTGCTCCTATATGAAAAAAGAAAAACGTCCAAAATGTCACTTAAAAATATAGGTTTGAGACAAATATTCATAATCTGGAATCTTAAGATTTAAAATGTAATGTGAGTTTGTAGAGACATTAGGATTTTTTGGAAGCAGGAGACATGAAAAATATGCAATTCCTTCGCCGGGAATTGAACCACGGACCTCTGAAATACCGGCTCAGTGTGCTAACCATTACACCACGAAGGCACGCTAAGAATGTGGGAGATATACCTTATATACTCCCTTTTTAAAGGGCGACTAGGGTTTTAGGGGACCTAGTCGCCAAATCCTGGGTGTGGAGAGTCGTCATCCACAACCCTTTTAGTTCGGGCGCCAGTGTAGAGACATTAGGATTTTTTGGAAGCAGGAGACATGAAAAATATGCAATTCCTTCGCCGGGAATCGAACCAAGGACCTCTGAATTACCGGCTCAGTGTGCTGACCATTACACCACGAAGGCACGCTAAGAATGTGGGAGATATACCTTATAAGTTAGTTAATAAACAGTGGAAGCTTAAACAAAATGTAAATTCAGTGTTCAGTGTCACTGTTAATATTTTCAGCAGGTCCTGATGGTAATCTAAAGAGATGCACAGGGTAATTCGTTACGAGACCGACAAATTACAGGGCGTGTAGGGGGGACAGAGACGACTCGAAATCACATAGGAATGCAGGGTCGCAAATGTTGTCGTTGCGAGCTATGGTGGAAAGAAGTAGGGGAAAAGAACAGAAACAGCAACACGTTAATGGGCCAGAAAACATTTTATTGAAAGGTTGTATTACAACAGGTGCTCGAAAATTACGACCAGAAATCATCTGGTAGACTTGAAAGCAGCGCTGCATGGAATTCCTTAAGCTCTGGCATGTCAAGATTCCTGACATGTCACATATCCTCCCGGTAGTTACATATTCCAACGTTGAGATCTTCAACTGAGGAACGGGTCTTCATCTAACAGTCAACACCAATGTCTTTATGTGACCCCAGAAGAAGAAGTCCATGCACGGTATGTCCGATGTAGGTCCATGTGGTACCTGCATCACGAGGCTCCTCCACATAGGTCCTGGTGGCCCGGTTGTTTGGCCTGCCAAATCACCGGGCCTGTCATGCATGTACTTCTGGATCACATGAAGAATTTGGTGTACGAGATGCCCGTTGCTTCAGTTGAAGATCTCGCCGCTCGAATATCTCCAGGTGCCAGGAGGATATGTGACACACCATAAATCTTCCAGAACGTAAGGAATTCCATGCAGCGCTGCTCTCAGGCCAGTCAGGTGACTTCTGGTGTCGAATTTCGAACACCTGTTATAGTAAAGCTTTTCAATAAAATGTTTTCTGTGCCATTAATGTGTTGCTGACTCTGCTCCTTTTCTCTGCTTCTTTTCACCCTAGCTCGCAACGACGGCGTTTGCGACCCTTCATTCTTATGTGATTCCGAGTCGTTTCTGTACCCCCTACACACCCTGCAAGTTTGTCGGTCTGGTAGCGAATCACCTCGCATACATGTTCGGTAATTCTTAGTTTTCAGTTAATCATAAAATATTTTGTTAGTTTAGCAAATGATAGCAAAGCATGATTTTACCAACTGGTTACGAATCGCGCGTGATCCGTTGGTCACTGCTGCATAAATGATGCTACTCATTAAAAGAATGTTAAAATTATGCTATTATTAAATTTAAAGGAAAATGCCAGCTAACCGGGATAGGGGATAGTGGTTAGCTACGTTAACGGCCATACGAAAGGGCCGAGTTTCGAATCTCAGAAAAGGCATGATTGTTTGTAAATGTATGCTGCCTGTGCCGCAAGGGGACGACTTTAGATATGCGGCGAGACGAAAGTCCTCTCGAGAAATTATGGTAAGGA